>VNJR01007827.1:0-68456 GCA_008042585.1 Drosophila punjabiensis
GCAAGTGAGATGCCGTTTTGTCCCAACCGTAAAATATAGCTAGATGAGCATCACTGGCGGAAAGTGAGATGCCGTTTTGTCCCAACAGTAAAATATAGCTAAATGAGCATCACTGGTGGCAAGTGAGATGCCGTTTTGTCCCAACCGTAAAATATAGCTAGATGAGCATCACTGGCGGAAAGTGAGATGCCGTTTTGTCCCAACAGTAAAATATAGCTAAATGAGCATCACTGGTGGCAAGTGAGATGCCGTTTTGTCCCAACCGTAAAATATAGCTAGATGAGCATCACTGGCGGAAAGTGAGATGCCGTTTTGTCCCAACAGTAAAATATAGCTAAATGAGCATCACTGGTGGCAAGTGAGATGCCGTTTTGTCCCAACCGTAAAATATAGCTAGATGAGCATCACTGGCGGAAAGTGAGATGCCGTTTTGTCCCAACAGTAAAATATAGCTAAATGAGCATCACTGGTGGCAAGTGAGATGCCGTTTTGTCCCAACCGTAAAATATAGCTAGATGAGCATCACTGGCGGAAAGTGAGATGCCGTTTTGTCCCAACAGTAAAATATAGCTAAATGAGCATCACTGGTGGCAAGTGAGATGCCGTTTTGTCCCAACCGTAAAATATAGCTAGATGAGCATCACTGGCGGAAAGTGAGATGCCGTTTTGTCCCAACAGTAAAATATAGCTAAATGAGCATCACTGGTGGCAAGTGAGATGCCGTTTTGTCCCAACCGTAAAATATAGCTAGATGAGCATCACTGGCGGAAAGTGAGATGCCGTTTTGTCCCAACAGTAAAATATAGCTAAATGAGCATCACTGGTGGCAAGTGAGATGCCGTTTTGTCCCAACCGTAAAATATAGCTAGATGAGCATCACTGGCGGAAAGTGAGATGCCGTTTTGTCCCAACAGTAAAATATAGCTAAATGAGCATCACTGGTGGCAAGTGAGATGCCGTTTTGTCCCAACCGTAAAATATAGCTAGATGAGCATCACTGGCGGAAAGTGAGATGCCGTTTTGTCCCAACAGTAAAATATAGCTAAATGAGCATCACTGGTGGCAAGTGAGATGCCATTTTGTCCCAACAGTGCAATATAGCTAAATGAGCATCACTGTCGGAAAGTGAGATGCCATTTTGTCCCAACTGTGCAATATAGCTAGATGAGCATCTCTGATGTAAAATCGGCGAACTTGGCGAAGAATTGTCAGTTTCAACATTTCGTGTAACAGGCGAACAGAAACCAGGAGAGCGACGACAATAACTGGTATAAACTGTTATATTTTATGTTATGCCATTAGGAAGTTTTATTCCTTTTTCTTGCCTTTTAACAACCGCTTTATTACGCCAAAAACATTTTTAGGATAACCTCCCTACAACAACAATACTTTCCCCTAAAATTTCCCGAAAATCTGCAAGCAAATTGCACGTTTCCGATTTCGGGTAACAGGCGAACAGAAACAGTAGAAGGTGACGGAGATCTATTATAAACTGTTATAAAATTCTTGATCGAATTTCGATTCGTTCGGAGTTTCGAACCTCGTTAAGATCTTGGTCTAATATTAAGCACAGACTCCAACCACCTTTCATGGTGCGAACTCATCGTTATTTTAAATTTGAATTCAAATTTGGCTGTTAAATTAATATATTTATTTTTTATTTTGTTGTAAAAATTGTTGTTGTACAAAAGTATATGTAGTTGTTGTAGCAATAATCAACCTTTAACTGTGACATTTTCAGTACAAATTCATTAATTTCTGAATTTTTGTACCAGGCTTACAGAAAGCAGCAGAAGGTGACGGAGATCTGTTATAAACTGTTATAAAATTCGTTCCGAGTTTCAAACCTCCTTTAGATCTCTGTCTAGATGTAAGCCCAGACTCCAACCATCTTTAATGGCGCGAACTTGTCATTATGTTTTAGCCAGAAGCTTAAAACAAAGTGAAGGAGGCATTTCCGACCCTATAAGTTATATATATTCTTGATCTTCAGCCGAGTCGATCTAACATGGAAGGAAGGAAAAAAAATTTGTTAGCCATTTTTTCAAAATTTTATAAGTGGTTACATCATTAAAAATGTGAAAATTTTCATAAAAATTTAATTTTTTTTAATTGAAAATTTTGTATCTGCATAGATTTTTTAACCTAAAAGAACCTAGCACAATACAGCTTTCCAAATTGAAATTAATTAATTTTTGGCTTTGTTATGATTGATTTTCCCTAAACGAATCGCAAACTGTAACATTGGCTATCCCAAATAATATTCTTTCCTTTTTTCTTAATTTCCAATTAAAACTTGGCGGTCATGTTAATGAATTTTCTTCTGTTGTTGTAAAATCTTATACTTTATTCTTAAAAAGAGTTTATCGCCTTTTGCTACTTTCTGTTTAAGAATTTGATTTAACGAAATTGGCCGCTTCTCCCATTTCGGGTAACAGTTGGCCAGCATACAGTAGAGCGACGATGGAACCTGAGTAAAAGAGAAATATACGATATATTAACTCTTCCCCCCCCCCCCCATTATTCAAAAAGAAAATCCATCCAGTTTAGAGTAATTCCCAATGGTGTGATTTATTTTTGATTCAATTGCAAGTCTTACATAGTTAGGTAAACAAATGGTGAGTAACTCTTAGATCGTTTTTGGGGTAACAGAAACAAACAACGAAATTCCAAAGGAATGTACACAATTAATTGTCAGAACTGAACAAAGTGAGGACTTTTTAACGGTCTTGATTTCGATTTTTGATTTTGATTTTCAAGCGAGCGGCAGAGTAACTAGAAAAATAGTTGCAAAACTTTCTTAATCCTTTGTTGGACATTTAGTAGCCAAAATTTGATTAGCACACGCAGACCAGTAATAAAAATAATGAGATGCTCTTAAACACGTTAAGTCTAAGCAATTCAGTTACAGTTACATTAGTCACATGTAAATATTTCATATATATATGTTAGGTTCCGTTACATATTACATTTAGTTTATGTTTATGCTTATGCTTTTGTTTACTTTAATGCTCTATAGTTTATAGTTTGCTTTGTACACGTACACACACAGATAAAGTAAACTTCATTGCAACAACTAGGAGAGTGTGGGACCGGATTAATCGTATTTAACCGAGTGCGATTATTATTTGCCAAATATTTATCGTATTCGTATTTTGCTTGAGTTCGAGTCTGAGCTCGAGTTCAAAAATTGACTGCTGTCGTCTATCTTTAAGCTAATATTTATATTTATATTTATACAATCCAAACAGAGTACGAAATGTTTTCGCATTCGCTTTTGTGCCACTGCAGAGTTCAATTAATCCATATTTGTGCTGTGCTCACAATCGAGTTGCTTCTTGTGGGAAATATCATATAATATTGCTATAGTTTGCTACGTAAATACAATACGCTTAGCACTCGCTTTGTGCATACAAATATTAGTTATTAATTAGTTAGTTAGTTTTAGTTGTTAGTTATATGTAGAGCTATAAAGTAGATCTCAAGCCGATCACAGGCGAGGACTAGTGGTGATCACTGTCGTCTCTATTTCCGATTCCCGATGCCTGCTGGAATTATATAGCCTCTCACAAAGTCTCCTTAAATAGGGTTGGTTTCCTCTATAGTATTTCATACGTTTTGACTAGCACGATTTGGTTAGGGTGACTACGTACACTCTTAGCTAGTTTAGTTATGTTGCATCTACTTAGTTAGTTTAGTTTCGCGGTTTACAATCACCTAAAAGCGACAGACACATCTATATATAGAGTATATATTCGTATAGAGATAGAGAGAGAGAGGGGATAGTATCCGACAAAAGGTTCAACCCGTGGGCTTCGCACCTTCGGGACCTTAAATAGATCACATATTTTGACATTCACTTATGCTTAATATTGCAACTGCATTTGCTTCTGCCTAATGCTCGTCCTCTTGTATATGGATAGTTATAGTACTTAAAACATATATCAAACATATACATACATCCTCTGTTCACAATTTTCTTTTGCGATTCGACTTGAATAATAATTTCTTGTTGGTAAAATTGCAATTTTTTTTTGATTAATAATGTTGATGGGGCTTAAAAAACGTCGAGAAAACATTGGTGTATTTTTTTTTACATATTAAGCTTCACTTTAAACTTAAATCAAATCATATTTTGAGTAATTTAAAATATAAAACAAAATCAATTCGACGTATTTCACCTCTTTTTTGTATAATAGACTTAAAAAAGTTTATAGAATTTCCTCAGTAAAACCCTTACTTCTCCCTCGAAAAAGTGCAACTTTACCAGCAAAAAACTGTCACAAACTAATCGGATTTGAATGCGTGAACATGGCCAATAGATACAGGTAGGAGCAACAAGTTAGTGTGAACTTTTAGCTAAATCGACGCCAATTAGAACTCGGTCATCCCCCCTCCGCACTTGTGGTCAGTCTCACTGCCCGGAGTGCTGGAGGGGGTCGCCATATTCTAATTGGACGGCTTTCGTCATAAGAGAGCGCACAGCTTGGAGCGCTTCTTGGACTTGTCCACCGCCTGGACCTGTCCAGAGGCGCCAACAACGCCGCCGGCGGACGAGGTGGATGAGGAGGCGGACATGCGGCCCATGCTGCCGGAGGCCTGCGGTTGCGACGGACTCGTCGGGCTCTTGTCGTCCATATCCTCGCTGACGTGCGACTCGAGTAGCTTCAACGACGTCTTCGGCTTGGAGCCGTCCATGCTGTTGTAGAGCGTCTTCGAGAGCTTCGAACGAACGGCCTTGCCCAGGGCCCCCGTCTTCTTCATGCTTAGCCGAGAGCCGCTGCGCTGGTGCTCCGGCGTGTGGCTATCCTCGCTGCCATGCTGCGACTGCGACTGCTGATTGCAGTTGAGCGTTGTCACCGTGAACTCAATGTCCTTGATCTCCTCATCCTCGCAGGCGGCAAACTCCTCCACCGGCTTGTCAATGGTATCGTGATCGATCCAGGTGAGACCCATCTCAACCTTCTCGGCCAGGTCCTGCCAGTTGCGTCGATTCTCCAGGGTGCCCTCGTACAAGGGTGTGATCCAGGGGAAGGTGTCGCAGAGGACTCTGTACAGGGGCAGGCAGATCACGTCGATGAAGCCCACCTGCATCTTGGGTAGCTCATCCTTGCGTTCCCTAAGAAATTAATATAAATTAAGTCAGTTTTAAGGAGAATCGCCAATGCAAAGCAGTCGAGAATTTGCGGATGCTCTTGGATGCACTACCTGGGTTATGGAGTAATAGTTCCACTTACCTGTCCATCATGGCCACCGGTTGTGTGTTGAGCTGCAGCTTTTCGAGATCTCCCTGGTCAAAGAATTCATCAGCCACCAATTTGGCCACTTTGTGCTGGACCTCCCAGGGTTTGGCAATGGCACTCACATCGCAGGCTGTCATCATCATGCCACAAAGCACTGAAAAAAGGAAAGAATTATTTATTAATTATATAAAAAGCTAGATAATAAGTTCCACTTACAATCCTTCTTCTCCTCGCCCTGCCAGTCAAATTCCCCGTTCTCCACCAACTCCAGGAAGGCATTCCGCTTCTTGAAGTACATGGCCAGATCGGTGGACAGAATGGCGCTCTCCACAGTCTTCATGACCGAGCGATAATCCTCGGGTGACAGGGCCTGAAAGCAAAAGCGAATACGAGTTTAGACAATGGAAAAATACATATTCTATTCTTAAGTTGGTACCCAAGAAACACCTGTACTCATGACGTCACCTCAACAGCAGCCATAAGCTTAAACAAAAGTTCACATCGTATCGGAGTCAAGGTGGGACTCACTTTCCGAGATCTTTCCGTAAATAAGTATATAGTTTCTGGCTAATTGAAGGTCGCTAGCCAATCGTGGTTATAGTATAAAAGTGGGACTGGCCCAGCGAATGGCATATCAGTTTCCAATTGAAGCAAGCAACATGAAGGCATCCACCGTTCTCTTCGTCCTTTCTGCCGCCCTCTTTGTGGCCAATGTCTGGGCAGCCGATACCAATACCTCGACGGAATCGAGCGACACTACTAGCACTACCACTGAATCCACCACCACGGAGTCTACGACTGACACAAGCTCGTCTTCGTCCTCGGGCACTGGCAGGATCGTGCGGGTCAGCAACCTGACGTACACAGCCAATCGAAGGATCAAGATTGGATCCACCACGGCCTCCACCAGCACTCGTTCCCGCAGTGCCAGAGCCCGCAAGGCTCGCCTGGCCAAGGCCAAGAAAGCCAAGGCCGCCAAGGCAGCCAGGAAGGCCATCAAGCGAAACTTGAGCAAGAAGGCCAGGAACAACGGCAACGTTCGCGTTTACCGCGGTTAAGCTGAGCTTTGTTAGTACATTTTTCTAATAAAATTTATCTTTTATTCCTTAATAATCTCACCTGAAATATGTTATTTCCCTCCGAGTTGAGGATCATCACGCACTGATCGAAGTGATGATGCTCCATCGTGCTGGTGGTGTACAAAATGGCCAGCGGGGATTCGGTTTTGGTCTGAAAGGCATTGTTAGTGCCGCGGTGATCCAGGTCATGGCACAAACAGGCCACCAGCAGGCCCAGGATCTCTAGATCAGTCATGAAGCGCTCCATTTTGCCGGTTTTTAGCATGGCAAACATGGTTTGGGCCACATTCAGGGCATGCCGCCAATTGTGATACTTGACGGGGCGATAGTTCTTCCTGACACTCAAGACCCAGCGGCAAAGGACCTGAAAAGAGTGTTTAAAGTACGAAAAATAATATATATTACAATATGAAGTATACAATGTAACATATAGAAACTCACATCGTAGGGTATTTGAAACTGCGACACCAAATTGCATTGCATAAACATACGCAAGACAGCCCTGCAAGTATCATCATCCACCAGTTCAAAGTCTGTAAGCGGATTATTTAATTAATTAATTATTACATCGATTTAGAAGATGGACTACCCTTACCCGTAAAGGTAAAGCTGTACAGGTTGTAGGACTCCGCTTCGGCAATTGCATCCTGGGTAAGCTTCTCGGTTTGATCCTGACTGGCGGTGGCATGGTAACTTAGGCACTCGAGGGCCACCTTCTGCTTGGCCATCAGCTTGCAGGCATTCTCGTACATCTGAGTGTTGTGTATGCCCAGACCGCAGAATATGGCAAAGGCCTCGAAAATCGAGGCATCCGAATCGGTAAAGGGAACGCCCTTCGCCTGGAGATAAGATAAGATATAGATATAAGATATTTTATCCGTATAATAGTTTTAGGTTCTTTTCTTACCTTGTTGATCAACTGAGCCACACCAATCACTGTCTTCTGAGCATTTACAATTGGCATGCAGAGGATGGCCTGAGTGCTATCGATCTCGCTCTCCGCCCTGATTTGATTGTGCTCCCTGACCCACTCGCGGACATCGCATATGTTCACCGTCTGCCCCGTGGTGGCCACAAACTGGGCAATCTGGGCCAGGGTCGAGGTGCTAAGCTCACTGATCGAAGGCCGGGAGACATTGGCCGCCTGGTACTCGCCGCCGAGTTCAAAGAGCACCGTGAACCGGTTGCGCATTTTCTGCCAAAAACACAACAAGGATACCTTGTGAGGGCTCAAAATCAATGGACGGGACTCGAGGCGAACTTACCTTCTCCTCGAAGCTGTCGGCGGACTTGATGGCGCGGGTGGCTGGCTGATTGGGCTTCTCAATTATCTTCTCCAAATGGCTCTGTGGGCGAGAAAGAGGAGGAAACGACATTAAGTGGCTGCCACTAATGGAACTCCTAACAGTTTTCCCCGCCCCATCACCAGCAGTAGCAGCAGCAGCAGGAGGAGCCAACTTGTTGATAAATTGCACTGCAGCAGCACCTCCCCTGCGAGCATAATTAAGCTGACATGTTGCACATGACGGGCATGTCAGCCAAGTTTTCAGAGTTCGGTCCGGCGAAAGCCCCCTGGGACAGTTAGCTTTATGGGCTAATAAATTGTCCATTACCCGGGAATGCTCTGGCATTATAATGGTAATTATCAGCTGGCATTTAAGCGAATTAAACAACCGAAAGTACTTTGCATATGCCAATTATTAATAATAATTTCGGAAAGTGAAACAAAAGGCCATTATTAAGTTTAGGTCATGGAAACTCTCTGGCCACTCCTCCATCCGATCGATTGTTCGGATGAGTTAATGCGGCGTGCGGTAATTTAATGCAATGCATTCATCCATCAAATTGGCCGAGCAGAATGTCTTTTAATCAAAATGCCAGCCAGCGGCCAGGACATCTGTTTTCCATCCCCTTGCGGGCCGTTTCATTTAAAAGTTTAATGCGCAAATTCCCCTGAGGAGCATCCTTTGACATTATTCATACGCCCCGCTGCCCAAGGTGGAATATGCAAAACACCATTGTCCTGCCGCTCGTCCTGCGTCCTGCCTGCGCACGTATTCATGTATTTATTGTACGCATTTTACACATGTAAGTGGAGCCTAATGGATTTTCCCAGGCAGCCAGATTCGTGCGAATAAATAATTGTCTGAATACAATGCACACAACATTCCGCAATCCGGCATTCAATGGCTTATTTGTAGTGTACTCGAATTTAGTTGAACAAATATTATTCAATTATTTCAATGATGGTTTTCTTCATTGTAAATATTAATTGTAGTAAATGAAATTGAGATATTTAATAGAGAAAAGGGGGTTTTGATGAGGTTGTGTGTGTAATATAAACAGAACATGGTAAAGGAATTTATGTTATAAATAAAATAGTAAGCCTTTTGTTTAGTAAAATGAAAATTGAGCTTAAAATGTTGGAAATACCATGTAAATATTTTAAATGAATGATTTTATTTGGTGTTTAAATAATTGAAGAGCTTAACACAGAAATTTCCCTGTAAATAACTGTGAGTTAAATTAAATTATTATGTTGAGAAATACAATGTTGAATAACTTTGACCCACTATTAAGCCTAAACGAACAAGCATTCTTGGAACATTTTCTCAAAAATGTATCTTTAAATAGAAATTCCATTCATAATAATGAAAAAAAAACCCACTCACAAATATTAAACATAAACTCTATCCTCGTTTTAACAATATTAAACGCACAAATAAGTTATTACGGTTTGACGTGTTGGTCTCATGAATTATTCCCTCTGTTCTTCTGCCAACTGTCAGTTCTTGTGTCTAACCTGTTCAAATTTGGCTGATTTATTTACGATTTAGCGGAAATACCGGAGAATTTCATAATGGAGAGCGGCAGAGTTGAATCAGCCGCCTCCGGAATAATGACAGGCAATCAGCGGGAACTTGAGCCGTAATGAAAATTGCCCAGACCTGGCCTGGCCATAATCTTTCCCCGTCCGTCCCAGCCGTATTTACCATACTCAGTGCCGCCGTAAACATTTCCCCTTGGCTGCTGTCAGAATTTCGCGCAGAATGCCTGACACTTGTTCAAAACATAAAGAAAAAAAATAATACAAAAACACTCCCGTGGAAACGTGGCGATGCCGCCCACCCGAAGTAACATAATGTAAATTGCACATTTTAATTTCCTTGGGGTCGTGGGGCGAAAAGTTGACAAACGCACAAACAAAATGGCCGACGCGCGGTGGCGTTTAAACAATTTTAATGAAACTGACAGCGGCACAAACACGGATACGGAAATGGAAATATTGGCGGACGGAGAGAGAGGAGTGACCACAGGCACCGCAGGGCGTCACTTTTTTATTCATGCCGCCATATGGCGGCGACAATTTGCGATCGCCTCCACGAAGGCAAGCAAATCATTTGCATGGAGGACCTTTAACCGCCTGAAAAAATGCCAGTAAATTAATTTTAATTCCCCAATCGATGGGAATCGGAAAAAGGCAGGAGAAAATTCCGCGTAAAAGTCAATTGGTTACCTTGGTTACCTTAACTTGAAAGCATAGTTGTTTGATGTTTAATTTTTTTGTGTAATTTAAGGATTGAAATTTAAATCTATAGGTAGTGAATCTATATCTAACTTATACTTTAAATATATATTTTTAAATTTTATATTTCTTTCTAGTGTAAAAACTCACCGCCTCACAACAGTCGAGGTCCACCAGAAACACCGAACAGCGTTCGCACTTGAGGAGCTCCCTGGCCTCCGTCATTATTTTGGTGACAAGGCACTCGAGGTTGTTTTGCTCCTCGAAGATGCTGCGGGCCAGATTGAGGAGGATTTGGTTGCGACGGTACTCCTGGACGGACATCTCGAACAGCTGGGCATTCTGGATGCCAATGCCGCAGAAGGTGAGATACCGACGGAAGATTTCCACGTCATGTTCGTCGAACTCCATGCAGCCTGAGAAGGAGATAAATAATAAATAATACAAATATTTATAGATAATGAAATGTAAGGTATATATAAATAAATAAATTACAAGTAGAAATATTTTGGGGACCTTGTTAGATATCCTTACCATTCGTTTTGTTAATGATTTGCGCCACGCCTATAATGTCGCCTTCGTAATTGCAAATGGGCATGCAGAGGATGGCATTGGTCTTGTAGCCGGTCTTCAGATCGATTTCGCAGTTAAAGCGCGCATCCTTGTACGCCTCCTTGATGTTAATCATCTGCTTTGTCTGCGCCACCATCCCGGCAATGCCGATGCCAAAGGGAATGATAATCTCCTCGGCACTGGCCCGAGTCACCGCGTCCTTGAGTGCTGCAATCAAAGGAGATTCAAGCGAGAGTCAATCAGGAGGAAAGAAATCGCCATCATCAAAAAGCATGAATAAAGAAAAATCATTGGTTTAAGAATGCTTTCGTTCATTTTCATGATGACATTACTTGTGATTCTGAGAAAAAATTCTAATAAATCGCTGTTGTTGTCAAGTATTTAAATGCATATTATTTAGTTTCTGTTCGCATTAAATGTTAAATATGCAATTTAAGCACTCAAAACCCTCTTCTTTCCGAGATACTGCCAAAAAATTAGCTGAAGCGTTGCAAAACGTATTAGGATAGGCCCCAGATAAGGGCCCATCGTCAGGCATCTGAATAAATATTAAATTTATAGGCAAAATATTCACTCTGCCATGCAAAAGATATTTGCACAAGAGCGCTGGGTCCTGCCAAAAAACGTCGAAAAAAATAACACAGAGAGAGAGAGAGAATAATATATAAATAAATAATGGCGAGGGCCCCGTGAAATCCTAAATCCGAGGGCAAGAAGTCAAATGTGAATTTGCATGAGCTCTCTCGCCGGTCCCGCCTCAATCATAATCACAGTGTCCCACACAGCGCCGCCTCACATGTATCCGTATCCGCATTCGCATTCGCATCCGCATCCCTATCTTGTATCTGTATCTGGTGGTGCCACCCACTGGTGCTGCCTCGCCCACAACAAACATTTCCCAGCTCTAATCTTTCTCGCATTTTCCCCACTGAATTATGTAGCGGAAGCGGTGGCTTTTACTCACGGATCTGCACCGAAGATTCATTACGAATGTAGCGCACTTTCATATGAATATATATGTCTGGTCGGAACCCAGGGGCGCACGTTCCTGGCCAGCATCCTATATCTATTTACCATTTGATGGCGACCTTTTGCAGTTTTATGGCCTGCCGGGACAGCCGAAAACTTTTAATGCCCGCTTCCGTTTCCGTTTGAGCCTAATTTCGCTAATGCGTTGGCAGTGTCCTATCCTTTTCCTTTTGGCCAGAACTCGGAATTATTTACCCGGCCGCTAATGAGTACCAATTTATACTCGTCAAGCCCCTTTGGCCAGGCCATAAAGGCTTCAAAAATCACCTTAAAGAGGGTCAAATTTAATCATTTTAATCGAATTTGATTTGAAAGGGAAAGTTTTTATTACTTCTTTTCATCAAAAAGTCGAGTATCTTATGGAAATTAATGGACTGCTAATAATAGCTTATTGAATGAAGTTATTTTCTCTATTTATAAATAAGCAACGGTAATTAAAAAGCTTAAATTAGAAAGCATTTCTGTTTACTTTTGTATCTTATCTATTTACAGCTCATGTTCCTGTCATGTAAACATGTTTTCTAGCTGCTATCAGTGTCCTTCGCTTCAACTCTCCTCCCTGCACTTGTCGAAACCACAGAGCACTTGACTCGGCTTACGTTTCTTTCCCTTTTCCCTTTTCCCGCTTTCCATTTGCACATTTTCCATTCTTCATTCAGTGCTGTTTCCTTCAACCATTGTGTGTTGTAGTTCGCTTTGTGCATTGTTGGCCTTAATTAAAGCGGGATTACCAGTGCCATTGGTATCTCGCCCACAGGCACCGCCAGAAGCATGGGGGAGGTGGTAATTTTCGATTGGCAACTCACCTGTCTTTTGGGTGACATCGAACAGCTTGGCCACCAGGTACTTGTTGGTGGGCGTGCCCTTGGCCAGAAACAGTGAGCCACGATCCGCATGGGTCAGCAGGCCCACGTTCACCAGAATTTTGTGGCAGAGCACATCGATGTCCAGCTCGTTGGCCACGTCGCGAATCAGTTCCATGAACAGTTCGCCCTCGTCCAGGTCCATCAGATGCCGCCGGCACTCGGGCAGCGAGGAGGCTGATGAGTTCGAAAGGCTCCTCGGTGATTTCTGCAGGCAAAAGAAGTGGGAAGGGAACGAAAATAAATGTTAATAGAAGGCTTAGATTGAGGCTATGATGGGAAAGAGCAAGCACTTGGAAATATTTGGACTATTTTTGATTTAAATCTATTACAATATACCAAGAAAATGCTTTCAAATGTTTTAAATATATAAAACATTTTAAGTACATAGTTTATTCATTATTAATTCTTTTAAATAAACTATTCTTGGATGTCTGAGTTTCTATAATCATTTTCTTCTCACAGTTTTCTTTAAGTGCAAGAACGTGTCCTTTCAGTAATTGAATTTGCTTGTTTTGGCACCAAGACGCGGAATAATTTCGCTATTTAATTAGTTCCCATATAAAAATAGCTTTATTAGCCACCATTATTATTGGACAAGACGAGAGACTGAGAGCCCTTTAAATATTTAAGAGTGCAGTTAAGGCAATGGCGGCAGGCATTGTCTCCGCTCACGTTCCATTATTTCTTCTGTTTTCGATTTCTGGTCTGGCATTTAACCCGGCTGCCTGTTTGGAAGCTAACGTGGTCCGGCTCAAATGGTGACTATTAGCAGCAGTTGGCAGTTGTGCCTTTAAGCGGCCAAGTGGTAATTGAATACCGAAAAAGGGGGCTCCCGGATCCCATTTCCCAGATCCCAGATCCCTGACCCGTGTGCGTGCGAGTGCCCAATTAACCGAGCCGGGAGCTGGAAATATTGCGTGCCATGTCCCCATCCTGGCGTCCCCAATTCCCCCCATCATTTTCACTGACAAATTAAAGCAATTTACTGGCGGTGCTGCCCTTGGCTCCATCAACATTTTCATGTGCCACATGCCCCAGAATATCGATAATTGCTATGTGTTGAAAAATAAGTAGTTCACTTGTAAGGCCACTACTATCTTGTTTTGTTTTTATTGAATTTGTATTAAGTATTCTAGCATAAATAATAAATAGTCTAATTAATAGTAAAACCCTGTTATATGGAAAAAATCTATGCTAATTTAAAAATACCATTTATAACAATACAATACCAATTTATTGGTTGTTATTTTTCTTCACTTCCCTCCAATTTATCTTAAGCTTTTCATACTTAATCATGATAATTAAGTGATTAAAACTCCCCTAAGAAAAGAACCCCCCCAAAAAAAAGGACATCCGCTTAAAAAGCCAATGTTTGAATTGAACTGAAAGTTAGAAAAACATTTCTGTTTGTGTGCGGGCGCAATGCAAATTCATTAAATAAAATTCAGACAAATAAGGGAAACTGGAAATGGAAATGGAAATGAACATGAAAATGGAAAACAAAGCCAAGTCAGTCAGAGCGTTAAGTAAATTTGAACTTCAGCCAGTGGCAATGGGTGTTCGTTCCCCTTAAAACAACAATAAAATCCACAAACGATGTTGAGCACTCGTGCTGTTTTTATTATTGTTTTATTTTTTTGCTTTCCTTTTTTTTTTTGGGAGAATGAAAGTGAAAACATGAGAACGAAATGACTCTTAATGGGAAAAGCGTTCTGCATGCCATGTAAATTTCAGGACTATATTAGGGAGCTAAATAAAGACACCAGAAAAATTTCCTATATCTTTTACACATTATGTTATAAAACAAAAACAATTTAATACTTAATATTCTTTTATATCTAGTTAACAATTTCAATAAAAATATTAGAAGGAACCTTTATTATATTTAAAATAAAATTTTTCTTAATGTATTCTTTCTCTTAAATCCCTCTTATTTCTCTCTGTGCTTGTGATATAAATGCAGATACATTTACAGGCAATACACAGCTGAGACTAAGAACTGCACAATGCCCTGAATGGGGACTGCAGTTTGCATTGCGTAACATGCACTTAAATAAATTGACAATATCGACAACGAAAAATGGAAGCGGAAACGGAAGCGGGGGGACACGTGGTGCCTTCTGCCCGCTGCTCACCTGCTGCGAATGGGAAAAAATTGCACTCACTAAGCCAGACAATCGCTGAAGGGTCTCAAAGGCCAGGCAGTTGGTCTTTGTTGCTGCTTTTATTGTTTTGCCCAGGACACTTGCCCGTTAACTTTGGCCTGGCCTAGTTTCCGCCCCTCCCAGCCGCCTTTTCCCTTCGTCGAACAAACAAAAAGCAAACACACGTGCCACACTGCCACTACTGGCTTTTAGTTTTGATTCACAAGTGCAGTGAGCGGCAGGTGAGTGCCGATTTCTATGTGGTCCTAAAGAGTCCTTCTTGTTTGGTATTTTCCCAGTGTTTTTGCTCAACCAATTGCAGTCGAGGAGCACACTCCATACGACGACGTGGTGATCTAACATAATTTTGTTTGATTTTTCAGGCAAATAGTATTCGTAAACAGGGTGAAAAAAATTCAGTCTCGATGACAGTTGTTGGCCCGGGCAACCGGGTGGGTCAAAGGAGTTCAATTTGGTCCTTGAGTTCAAGCACCTATCTGATGGCCATTAACACGAGCAATCGAATACACAAGTAAATAAGTGAATTGCCAGTAATTGAGTTCACAGACAGTTTGGTTTTGAGTGGAAAATATATAGAATATCGGATATTTTGAGGGGTTTTAATTATACATTACCTGAAGAACTTTGAACATTGGAATTTATAATTGAAGCTTCAAGAGCAGTATCCTCAAGGCTCTCTCTATATGTATTTCCTAACATAACCACAAATCAAAGGTTATCGTTTTCCAATTCACATTTATTAAATCCCACACACGAGCCTTTGCTTCGTGAAATTTATGAAACGGCAAAGGTCAGGCTGTGCAGGTAGACTCTATGCCGCATTTTATTTTATGTTGTTCCGATATATATATACATATATATCGAAATAAAAGTTAATTGAAAAATACTCGTGACTCGTCGATAAATATAAAATAAATATGTGTGCGGGGGTAATTTAATTTTTACTGCCCTGAATTAAATATAAGCCGAGGCGGGGCCGTAAAAGCCGGCAAAGTGGAAATTTGCTGCACTTGAAGTCCACATCCCAATCCTTGTGGCTGTGTGAGTTTTTCCAATTAGCAAACTTCACACGCAGGCAACGACAAGACAAGCAGAAATTTGTGAAAATATCAATTTAGTTAATTCGCCCGGCGAGAAAGCGAACAAAGTTAAATAAAAGAGGAAATCCAACAGCAGTGGCAGCGGCAGCAGTGCCAAAAGTACAACAAAACAGGACGAAACAAAGCAGCGCAAATACAAATACTAGCTCAAACAGTGGCAGGAGCTGCGCAAATAAAGTCCTGACTAGTGCCCCGTGTCTGTGTCTGTCTGTGTGTGTATTCGCGAGAGTGGCAAAAAGGATGGCTAAGAGCCGCTACCAACTGCAATTGCCACCGCCACTTGGCGCTGCATTTGCACTTGCACTTGCACTTACCCGTCGCCTTTGTTTGGCGGCTGTCCTGCGGGTGCAAGAATGTAATAGATGGGACGGAGGCGGACAGGAAGTGGAGAATAAAATAATGGGCCCCCTTGGTTGGGCCACAAAAACTAATTTCGGCCAGGACACAAGTGCTAGAACAACTTTGATTAAAGTTCTTTGGCTTTGGGGCAAGGTAAAATTGGTTGCAAGGAAAACGAACTTGATTCAGATATTGCCTGTGGCTTGGCACGTTTTAAGTGTGATTATACTAAAAGTTAGAGCAGAACTTTAACTTAAACCCATGTTAAAATTAAAATAAAGTCGTTCATTTTCTACCCATATTTTTCCCTGAATAAAATTTGATTTATTAAAGGCCACCTACCTGCTGCACCGTGGGCGAGGCGGCCATCCATTGCTGGAACAGATCGGATGTGACCGAAGGTCGCTTGATCGGCTTCCGGCACTCTATAAACTCCTGCAGTCGGCTGAGTGCTTCCGGCGGTGCCCTTTCCGTCAGCCATTTCTCAAAGGCTTCCGGTTTCTCCTCGAACAGCTTGGCCACCTCGTCGACATCCTGCTGGGATGCCGTGGAGCCAGCCGTCGTCATCGGCGTCTTGGCCAGCCTCTCGTGCTGGGTCTGGCTGCTGGCCTGCGCCGAGGCGGATGTGGAGGCTACAGGTGTCCCCAGATCCGGAGATCTTAGCCTGACGACTGGCTTGGGACTGACCGCAGGTCGATTGTTATTGCTCTGCCGGTGATGGTCCAACGTTGTCCTGGAGCTACTGTTGCTGTTACTGCTGGTGGGGATGACTGTGGGTCCGGCTCCTCCTCCTCCTCCTCCGGCTGCTGTTGACGTGGCCGCCTTGTTGGCGCCATTGGTCAGCGGTTTGGATACGGACGACGACGACGACGACGAGGACGTCGCCGACGTTGTGGCGGCTGTGGTGCTTATTTCCACCGGAGCTGCGGCGCCGCCACAATCTGTCATGTTGCTGCTGCTCACTGTGCCGTGCATGAAATCATTGCGGGCAGGATTCAGTTCTGCAAGCTCCTCTTTGTCCTCCTCCTCCACCTCGTGGCTCGTTGGCCTCGTTAGCCGGGGCTCAGCCCGCCTGCTGCGTCCACTGATTAAGTCACGTACGCGCCCACTTATGGGTCCAGGTCACCAGGATTCCGGGGCTTTACCCGACCACAGTGCTGCCAGTAACCTGGCAAGAGGAGAAATATCACAGAAATTAAAACAAATTCAGGAGGGGAGATAAATTAAGATTATCAAATATTTAATTGTTTTTTACTTAGAACAATATATATAATGTCAAGGTAATAGAAGGGTTATTTTTCTTGAATTATGAAAGATGGATATTTTTAAATATTCTTTTTATTTATCCTTCGAATTATTGTTATATTTATTTCACATAAAATCTTTTAGAAATAGAATACAACCATGTGTAAAAAAAGGATAAATTGCCACCACTGTCCCCACTCACCTGTTGCTCTCCAGTCCTCAACTTTAATGGCCAGGTAATTGATGGGCCAGACTCATCGCCTTGGCTTCATGCACGTCTGCTCCACTTTTGTTTGTCTTTAAATGCGTCCACTCCGCCGGTTAACCGTTGATTTTTCCCTATGACTGCTACAGAGGGGGAAGGAAAGTCGGGAAAGCCTGAAAAGAAAAGCAAAGACGTTGTAAAAGTTACTATTTGATGGCGGCTTAAATGGGAACAAATGGAAAGTTTAGACGCGACTTTGGCCACATCGCCAGGCACTCGGGGCTAATGGCTGGCTGCCATTAAGCGAATCGCTTTCGAAATTCTAGATGAGCTGGGCGTGACCCCAGCCCCGACCTATTAGCCCCGAGTGTAGGGGTACTGCTCCCCCTGCCTCCTGGTCTTCCTGCAATATCTTCTTATCAGTTGCTTAAAAATTAATGAGTTGCCGGCAAGTTTCCGTTGGCTTTTATTAGAGATTTTCCATTGGTTTTAGGTTGTACTTTCAAGGATTCTTTTGATTTTAAAAAGAACTTTTTAGGTACTTTAATTTTAGTAGTTTCTAGATTCTTTTAATTTATAAAACCAATTTAAGCCTAAAAAATAAAATGAAAAGTTCAACAAAGAGAGCTTCTCTAACAATTCCCTAGATATAAATTTCACACTTGGCTGGCAATCCCGAAAATCAAGATTTCCATTCAATTCTTAAGCGTCCTTTTCTCGGCTGCCTTTTCAATTCCTAAATGTGACTGTATCACATGGAATTTATTTGCGGGTAATAAATTCGCTGATCCCCCCGCCGGCGGTGTGGGAAATCTCTTGAAAATCTCGCCCCAAAAGCGAAATGGAAATATATTTAAATGCTTCAATGGGACACAAATTTATGGCTGCCGGTTAGGAGGGCCAAAGGTAATTTTAGCTGACGTCAAATGCAAAAACCAGAACTCGAAACTCAAAGGGCGCAGGGGCGGCTTGCATTCACATTTCCAAAAGTAAAAAAAACACTGAAAACTGGAAAAATATTTAAAATGAAAACTGTAGAAAGGTTGAGAGGAGGGGAGGGGGATGGAAACAACGTAACCATTTGTGCGCATTTGCATTGAAATGGCTCTCGACATTTGCATGGAAAACACTTTCGGCGCTTGCCACGTGCAACTAGCAGCCGGAAAATGCAACTTGCAACTTGCATCGGATATGGTATACTGTATAAACCCCAAGCCAATCTCATCTGGGCGTCATAAAGCAGCATCAAAGTGTGCCAACAGTTTTGCCCTTAACATGGTCGAGTCCAGTTTATTTTCGGGTCATATCCTTAGATGGCTTTTGGTACAGAAAGAAATTGTATAGCAATTATGGGAATTTCTAATTAAAGCAAATATTTTCTAACCATTTAATAGGGAAATTTGAGGAGATGTAACTTCAATTTTAAAATGAGGTAACTTCAGGCAGTAATCAGTTTAAAAATCAATTTGAAATATAATTTTTTTCAGTGCCCAGACTCGGGCACCTTGACCAGCGATGACTTTGCATGCAGCCTGCACTTGTTTGTCCGCTGCTCCGGCAGCATAAACAATGGTGTTTTTGAATAAAACACTGGACCAAGAGCCAAGACTTGGCCAGGAGCAAGCAACAACAACAACAGTCTCCGGCAGGACTTTATCACGCACTCGTTTGCAATTTCAAATTGGGTAATAAATTCCTGAACTCCACTCTGCCGATGAGATGGTGTGCTGTGTGTTTGCCTTGTCGTGTCCTCTGGCTTGTCCTGGGGTGGCCTGTGAAATTGCTTTGTTCTCGCCGGAGCCCTCTCTCTCTCTCCGCCCCCGCCCCCACACAGCTTAGTTGCTACTGTAAATTTAATGTCAACACTAAAGATTAAGAGTTTAATGCGCACTTCGGTTAACAAATTTTTTCTTTGCGCCTTTTATGTAGCCAGACGGGGACCGTCGACCTTCGTTCGTGGCCATAAATCGAAAATAAAGTTAGCAACTCGGCAAGCAGCTGAAATTATAAGCTTGTTTGTGTTTTGAACTGAACAACAATTAAGTAGATAAAGTATAAAGAGGGGAGAATGGATACTGAGTTGATTTTTAATTAACTTTACTTTGTTTTTAATACAAAGAGTCAATAAGCCTGATTAATGAATACTTCCTTTAGGGAAATGTGTAGTTTTGCGGCGCTAAATCAGTTAATGATTCCTTAAGGAAAATATGTAGTTTTGCAGCACTAAATCACTTAAATACTTGAACAAATCTGCACATTTCAGCTTAAATTAATGTATATATTCAGAAAATGTACTTTTAACCCCCTTAACGTGCCGTGCCAAATGAAATTTCGCCCCGAACTGCATGCAAATAGTTCGCTGCAAAATGCAAACAATTAGTCGTAATTAAACCCATGCAAATTCTGCATTTGGCAAAGCGTTTAGTTTGCCGCAAAGCGGTTTAACGAAGCCCACTCGCCGGCTCTGTCCGTCAACCCAAGTCAACATTTGCATAATTTCAAATTGAGCATTGACGCTGCGACACTCCTCCTCCTCCGTCCCCGGAAGCCACCGACAGATAGTCTGTTCCCTAATTTCGACAGCAGCAATTAGAGCTGCGGACGGGGGGGATTATTATGGTTCGGGGCAGAGCGGATGCATTATCCTGCGGGTCACGCACTCTAGTCCCGGAAATGAGCAGCGGAAATCACCGGCATCAGGACATACAAAATGGAAGAGTCCTGACCTCATGTGGGCTGCATATATTTACTGATAAAATAATAAGGGTGTATTGGGATTTCCTTTTAGAGATTATTCTACTAAAACAAAGCGAAATATTTGATAATATAATATATGTGGTATTTAAAGGAGAACTACCAGAAATTGTAATCTAAATTTTTAAAAATAATACAGGCAGAGAATATTCTAAATTTCAACCCCTCGCTAAGCTCTCATGCATATCGAATAATCCCGCTTCGTTTGTCACAAAACTGTAGCATACTTTGTGGAACGTGAGAGCTGCCAGGACCAAACCCCGAACTAATTAGCGAGTTTCGCATAGTCTAAGCCCTTGATTATAGCCCCGTTTGTAATGTCCCGCCAACATGCGAAATAGTTGTGACCGCGCTGTGCAAATTAAGCCCGCCAGTATTTATTCCAAATAGCAGCGAGGAAATCGGCAAAATGCACCCAGAGACAGCAGCGCCGCCATGTGGAGTGGAGCTCCACTCATATTTCCCTTAATTAAAAAATATGTGCAAGTTTTTTGTACCCTGCCGCTGGTACTAGCCACCCATCAGCGGTAGTTATTTTTAATTAAAGTGCGCCGTGAACATGTGAGCGCCAACGAGCAAGGGAATCGCCGGTTGTTGCAGGTTGCTGTTCACAGGACGCAGGGCGCAGGGCAGGATGCAGCCTGCGGCGCGGCGGGGCGCAAGTCATTAGCCGAAGTCGGGGCATGCAAATGACTGGACGGGTCTTGCGGTTGGACACTCGGACAATGGACATTGAGGCGAAGGACTGCCCTACGTCCGGCACTCAACTGAAACACCTGGTCTGCGCACCTGCATCGCTCAACGTGGCAACCATAAATAGACGGTAAAGGGGGGAATGTGCACGGGAAGAAATTGTGGTTTAACTTTACTTTTGTAAATTTAGCTAACTAAAAGAATAAATAAAGTATTTTAAAAAATCTGTAGAATTTATTTATAAATAAGCCTCTAAATATATATTTCTTATTTACATAAATAAATAGAACATAGCCTAAACATTACCTTAAAAAAAGGTGCTCTTTAGTCAAAAAACTTTTTCTGAAGGTTCCCTAAAATTAATCCAATTGAAACCTTTTAGAAATATCTGCAAGAAGCACTCAATGAAGCATTCCTCTACTTTGTAACAATTTTATTTAAGTTGCATTAAGCTTACAATCTAGTTTCTTAGTGCATTGTTGGCATTGTGGCTGTGCACTTGGCCAGCACGTTTCGAAATTACGGAATTACTGGCGCACACACACACACACACAATCACAAACACGAAGGACTCCCCGTTGGGAGCAGGAGCAGCAGTATCAGCAACACCCAATCCTCACCTCACCCCCGCATTGTTGCCATTTTGCCAGCGGAAGTGCCTATTACATGACGTGCGTGCAATGGAAATGGCGGTTTTGCCAAAGGGGATGATGGTGATGAAGATGATGATGATGATGCTGATGCAGGCGGCAGGCGGCAGGCGGCAGGATGTCCAAGGAGCGAGCTAAATTAACTTTGCGGCTAGTTTGTAGCTTAGCAGCTTTCCTGCCGCCGAGTGTTGGCTGTGTCAGCACCTTCGCTTTCATGTTTTCAATTTGGCAAATTGCAACGTTGCATTTTCGACGCGACTTCATCAGCGGCGCTTAGCGGCAGCCCCGTACAGCCTTAACCCGTTGTAACCCTCCTTAACCCCTGTTGGCCCCGCCGTTCTGCCGTTGAATTCGGGCTATTGGCAGGACAGTCACGTAGCAGCCTAAACACACTCGCAAACACACACGCTGACTGCCGCATTGCTGTTGCACTTTATAAGCTTTCAACGGCTGCCGTCGACGGCTTCCCAAAGGACATTTTGCCTTTTTGGCTTAAATGCGGAAAATGCGCCCAAGGCGAAACTGCATTTGAAGGCAGGGGGAGGGGGTTGCTAGGGTAATGCTGGAAAATGCTGGAAAAGCCTGGTGTTGACATTCCTCAGACCCCTTCTTGGGGTAATTCAAATTTTACATTTCCCACATGAATAAACAGAGAGATGAGGCCCGCCTCCAAAAACATTTCCTCAGACAATACTTGTTGCATAATAATTGTACACATTTCGCGGAAAATTAAAGGGGGTTGGGTTTGGTTTCAAGGTAAATTTCTCGGGAGAATTGTAGCAGGTAAAGTACTTTCATAGAATTCGACTTTAAGCATTGCATCTCAATAGAAATCTCAAAGATTTTATTTACATTTAATGTATTTAAAAAAATTTTTTCTAACTGTTCAACTTCAAACTGCAAGGGTATAAAAGCTCAGCTTTCCGCAGTAAGTTTTCTTTCTTGTTGAAACTAATTTTTGTTAAGAATCTATCAGTAATTTATTAGGTCTTCCAAATGTCAGATTAATTTATTATTTTATAAGATTTTATTTTACTCTTGAACTTTTTTCCCTCTCTGTGTGTGTCTGTTGGTTTTTTCTATTAACATTTCCAAACCATATTTGTCTATGAATTGCACAAATTTCCAGCTTAATTTCAGGGTCTTCATAACTTGATTTTCAAACAAATTTCACAGGAGCGGGAAATGGATAGTACACATGCAAAATGCCAGAGGAGAATACGACTTGTAAACGAACCACAGTCCAAGTTGGGCTTTCAAGTGGTTCCTAACATTAGCCGAAATGTTTACCTGTCTGCCACAAATGCAATGACATGGCATAGAGAGGGGAGTGCCTCGTGCCCATCCAGAAGCCCAAGACCAATGTCCACCTGAACCTCTGACCTGGCTGCCATTTGTTGTGCTCCTGTGGAATTCCTCTCTATCGAAATGGAAATGTTTGCCATGGGCATGCAAATTGGAATATACTGTCCAGTGGCCCCATGTTGCCTCCATATTGCCAACGTCCGAATTTTGTTATTTATTGGGGGGTACAAGCTGCAATCGAGAATTGAGGAATCTATTTGCCTTCGGACTGATTGGGGAGCATGTGTCAGTAGTTTTAGCCAAATATTTGCAGACAGACACACAGACAGTAGGAATAAGCTATTCAAAAGTTAAAATTCCTTGGAAATCTCCAACATATTTATTTCTTATTTGTTTTGCAATTAAAAGCAATATTTATTCAGCCCCAAAGAGTTTACTTTAAATCCTTTTAAGCTTTGCATAAGAATTCTCTCATGTCGTTGGTCATTTCACTAGCCAAAATCCAAGCCAAACCAAGAAATTCAATTAAAATGCAATTTCTGCAAATTCGCACAAAATGATGAATGGACGCAGTCAAATGCAGACAGATTCCTCGGTCAAACCGAGATGGAAACTGCATTGCTCGGGTAAGCCACAGAAATGCATCTTGAAAATAATGTGTCATCATCAGCAAAGAGCGGGTAAATTCAAATCACCGAAAAGCTTCTCGACACACCCTCAACTTTACCCCAAACCGCGACTGCATCATTAATACTTGTCGCATCAAAAACACACACACAAAAAAAAAGAAAGAAATCCGGCATTCTTTTCAGCTTTTCTGGTTCTCTTCTGCTGCTGAAATCTAGTCATAGCAAAATAATTGAAAAACTTTCGTCGGCCCCGAAACAAAGTCTGAGGGAAGACAAAGTAAGCGATGCTGCTCCCAGGCATCTGCCTTAATTAAAAGATTCAACAGAGGATGCTGGCCGAGTCAAGGAGTCAGGAGCAGAAGCAGGACCGCAGCCAGAACAGAATTACACAAAGGAAAAATATGAATTTTAATGGAGGTTTTGCCCTTTGAATATTTGTGTTGAAATATAAATAAACCAATATTTACTTTGATCAAAATTATCCAAAAACAATTGCAGGAAATATAAAACTGCAGGAAACTTAAAAATCCTTTTTAGAAGAAATAACATTTTTAGAATATATAACAAAAGGTTTTGTGTAACAAAACCCCTGAGGGAATTCTGGTTTACACAATACCTTTCACATATATCAATTTCAACTATTATTAATAATTAAAAATCCATCAAATTGAAAGCCCTTTTCTTTCCGTGCCCAACAAAAAAACCAGAACCAACACTAAGTGAACGCCCAGGGTCTTGTGGCTTTGGGGCTCTTGTCCAGTGTCCGTCCATTAATGCAACACAATAACCAATTTACCACTTAACTTTCAGCATTCAGCTCCTTTGCGCTGGAATCCTTGTTCCTCGCCAAGTAAGCCGGCCCGACAGGACCTCTTGACTGCCAACACGGCTCCAGCTCTTGGTCCTGCTACTCCTACCGGCTTCTCAACAGCGCCAACAAGGCGCATAAATGTCAACTATGTTGACTGAAAATAGTTGCCCCGCTGACAGGATAATGCAGCGGCGATTCAACCCCTCAGCAGCCCCGCCAAAGTGAATGCGACATTCGGGTCCGGACTGCATTGTGTCCTGGCGGCGACCTCACTTTGGCGCCGAGGTTTTCAGAGGCTTCACAGGAATAACAAAGCCGCAACAAGCTGAAATCCCACGGAAATGCCGACAGAGAGCCGTGATTTGTTAATTTGGGAAATTGCTTTTCTTTTGTGGAGTACACTTTCGAAAAAACAACTTTACTTTGCTAAAATATTTAAGCTATATCTAAGGATTTCTCCATGCTTAAGCCCAATTTCTCCGTGGTTCAAACCATCAAATAATCAAATAGGTAAGAGGTCAAATAGCCAACCAATTCCAGGAAACGCTAATCCACAGCCAGGTTCAGGTAGAGTCCAAGTCATAGATCAAAGTTCAAACTGCCTCACCGCATCCCGTTACCAATTTAAGCAATTCAAATATGATTTCCGGCGTTTCATGTGAGGAATTGAAGTGAAATTGATTTCATTTCTCTCATGTGTCAACCGCTTACACATACACACCCAAAGACACCCACACACACACACATGCTGAGGTTTTGAGCTTCAAGTGGCAATTTAATACCACTTTGTCTGGCGCCCCCTGGCGGGCGTTTCGAGCGGCGTGTTTGTTATTCAATTTCGGCATCGAAAACACACGAAATATTCTACGAAACAAGCCGCAATAATAACGTTCCTGCATAATTTGATAACACACCATGAGAGGCCGATGAAGATGGGTCGTTCGCTTTGCTACGATGAGTTCTACAGTGGGCACTGGCTACAAAGAGCTAGGGGAACGTGATTTAACAAAGAAATAATAAAGATATCACGATAATAGCTTACAGGAGCCTTAAATACCAAGATGAAAATTAAAAACTTAGAAATTATAAAAAAAATAGTCAAGAAATTTGTATATTTCATAATAAAATTCTTATAGATGCTTAAAAGTTGTTCCTTTGCACTCAACAGTTGCTGTTTTATAATACAATTTTGCCTGCATCATAACAAAAGTATGAACTGTAAAATATATAATAATAATAAAAAATAGCTATTAAAAATAAGTAAATGGTACAATTTCTAACATTACATATTGTTTACACACTTTGGGCCTAGCTGCTGATATATTTTAGCAAGCTATTCTAAGTATCGAAAATGGGAAGTAAAGGGTTAAAAGGACAATATAGAGCAGTAATATATAAATTATAAAAAATTATATACAATAAATAACTAATAAATAATTGTGCGCCGACAATTTAGCTCAATTTTAGCTGCCATCAGCTGCTGTTACTCTGTTTAAGACTTTATTAGAACCCCAATTATAATTCTCCTGCAGAACTCTAGTTTATTGTTTTAAGATTGAAATAAAATCAAATTTTGTTGCCACCTCCAGTTTCCCCCTAGCGAGCGTTCACTGTTCACTGTGTCACATGAAGAGGAAGATGAACTGAGCGATGGAACACCAGAGGACGCGGCGCATAGGTGGAGGACCAACACTCGGGCTGTCAGGCATATGTGTTTGCACAGGCTTAAGTGGCATTGGCTTTGGCTTTTGTGTTATGCCTGGAGACTCCTCTGCCACTCGCTCGCTCTCGCTGTCTGCCCCTCCAGCAGCTTCCTTTCCTGCAGCTGCTTCCGTTTCCGCTGCCACCGCTCCGGATTCCACTTCCTGTAGCCCAGCACCTCGATCTCGCTATCTATTGACAGTGGCCCCCTAATGGCATCACAATATTTAGCCCGGGCTTTGTTTTAAGACAATTTATGCTTGATTGCACTGATTGATTAAGCGCACTTGCTGTTCGCCACGAGAATCGCCTGTCATTGGGATATTCGGGCCACTTTAATTAGCTAATTTTCGGTGACCAGAAGAGAGATGAATTTTAATTTTTTTTGCGGCGTCGCCAAATTTCTGCGGCTTGGCGGCAAAACTTTGTAATTAAAACTTTTTGGCCAACAAATATTGAATAATAAATTGTTTTATGGTGCAGTTAAAAGTTTGTTCCACCAACGCAGGCCGAAGGGAGCTGGAAATGCGACTTTAATTCGATTAGTGAGTTAAGAGAGAAGGATATTACAGCAAACTTTCGCTTAGCCGAAAAGTTTCGCTTCGGTTTTAGCCCCAAAAAATATATACTGGCAATGTCAATGCCCAAATCAAAAACGGGATGAACTGCCAGCTCAACTGGAAAGGAATAAAGAAACGTCTGGCTGGCAGGATTCGTTGGCCTGTCCCCGCAAGGAAAATATGACAGGACATAAAGCACATTAATTGCTTGCCAGAAACGCTCGATGTCAATTCACAGTGACTCTCTGACTCATTACTATTCAGCCCACACCCACAGTCCTGATATCGACACTCAGCGAGGGCAAGGACATGGCAGCTCCAGCTGAATCCTTCGCTTGTTAAAGCAAATCACAGCCCAGCCGGCCGACGGTTGTCATTTTTCACATGAAACGAATTACTAGTTGGGCGATTTTTCCCCCCATCCGATATACTATATAGTACGAGCTCATGTTCATTTATTTTTGCCGGCCGAGCTTTGCTCTTTTATATGTCGAATTTTGTGCAAATAATTCAAGGACCCTAAGCCAAAGCCACTCACTGACTCAGCAGAAACAATCGACCCGAGTAAAGGCTTCCCCTGATTTCCATGGATGACAAAATGACAAAATGCTACTGTCATGTTGCTCTAAGCTGCAAATGACATCAGCCGAGGCTTACCAGAAAATCCGTTTTCCCTTTTCGGTAACTACATACGAATCCTTGCTTGTCCCAAAGGTACAAGAAATAAAACCAAGAAAGAGAATCATGTGGACCACAGGGCGCAGTCGAAGGTGAAATTAAATCTAAACCGAGTCGAGTGCATCCAAAGGCAAGTGTCTGAGTGTGTGTGCGTGAGTGCATCCTGGGGATCTGATTATCCTGTATTTTCACGGCTGACTTGAGCCCTATTCCTGGCCACAGTCTGTGGTCAGCGAGCGATGGCTCAAAGACGGCAATTAAGTCGATTTTCGGAGGTATTCAAACGGAATCAAATTGGTCTGTGATTCGAAGGTAATTTGACTACAATCGTATTCAAATCCAAGACTTGGGTCAAGCTAACTCAAAATCAAAGCTATCAAAGCATAAGTATTTAAGTTGAAGGTAAGATGTGCACATATTCACTTTACTTGATTAAGTTTATAAATATATACTCAAAAGTTCAGTAAGCTTAGACATACTTAAAAGTCAATATTTACATTATTTTAAACTTTCAAGTGAATCCCTATTTACCTTTAAGATAATTTACCGACAAAATGCAAATATATCGAATTTCTTGGCCAGTAAATGGGGCAAGGTATTCATATTCAAACAGTTATATTGCAATCATTCAATCAATGCCGCAGTGACTCAACTCCATGGCGATGGACATTGAAATGCCATTAGCGTGTCCGTGCTTGGGAACCGCAACAACTGCGGTTTCGTTTCAGGACGTGAAAAGGACACAAAGCAGGACAAAGCGGGACCGCAGGAATTGTTGTTCGACCGCAGTGCTGAAAACTAATTAAAGTCTTTGCCTCACCATCACCTCTCTCTCCTCCGATCCCCCGCTTCGACTTGCCTCCCTCCTCTATTTGAATAATACATTTTTGTGATTTGCGGCATTGCTCATACGCCGTGGGGTGCCTTGTTGGCAATCGTCGTCGCCGTCGGCAAATTCCAACTGCGACGCACACTTGCGGCACCCATAAATGTTTAATTTTATGCATCTGGCTGCCACCTCGGTGGCAACATAATGAAATGCTCGCCACATTGTGTTCTCCTGCTCCGCAAAAGGTCAGGTCAGAGCTGGAAAGTTTTAAAAGCCTTTTCCACCTGAGCTACGGCCACTAAATGCTGTCGAAAACTTTCAGCTTTACGCTCTCTCGTGGGGATTTTCGCAGCTTTTAAGTGGCAGCCGTCTGTAGTGTTTCATTAATTAAACACTTGGGCTGGAGCTGAGCCTGTTAGTTAGTTAGTCTCTGGCAAATAGGGATTAAAGTCGTCCATTATAGCTATTTGCAATGAGAGTACAATTTGGAAGATTGTTTCCTTTATTTGATTATAAATATCGAAGAAAAAAAAGAATATTTATTTCTTCATTTAGAAAACTGATAAAGTGTAAGCTCTAAAGAGAACTAAGTAATAAGGCTAAGTTTTTAAGTCATGTTACGATTAGTTCTTTCAAAACTTTTAAGTGAAAACAAGATAGCAAAATCTAAGCTATTTCTAATCACTTAACTATGACTATTAAGAACCAGGCTAGAGATATAATTTCTTACTCTTTGAATACTAGTTTTTCTCGCTGTGTCTGGCAACTGACATTTAGTCTCACATTTTTTCCAGCTGCTCCTTTCTCTGGCTGTTTGCAGATGGCTTCATCGGCTTAGTCAGCTGCACTCAGTTTGCTACTAAAAAAAAAATAAGAGGAAAAACCCTGCACTTTTATATCCGAGTGCTTGATTTCGGGAAGCTACCAGCTCAAAGATTGCCCGAGTTGTGG
Organism: Drosophila punjabiensis; assembly: GCA_008042585.1. Classification (NCBI taxonomy): domain Eukaryota; kingdom Metazoa; phylum Arthropoda; class Insecta; order Diptera; family Drosophilidae; genus Drosophila; species Drosophila punjabiensis. The sequence continues at coordinate 28,932 of VNJR01007827.1, forward strand.
TGGAAGTGCTCCACTTATCGATTTGTCATTTAACAGCGACTTAAAATGGCTATTTTTATGCCAATAATGACTGAGAATTGTCGCTAAAATGTTTATAATGTTCTTCTTGTAAATGTAAATTGCTTTTTACCAGCACACACACTCAATCGAGGGCTTATAAAACATTGAAAAATAACGTTGTGTTGTGGAGAAAGATACTTACATATATACGAAATTGTATTACGCGGCAGATAAGCTGCTTGGCATTAACTGCGAGCACTCATTTAATGAAACTTTTTTATTACTTCCTGGCGCTGGCTCTGGAGCTCTTCTGGCATTTAAATTGCCGCCAGTTGCCATTCGATTGGAATCGAGGAGATTTTTAATGCGATTTCGATTGGCAACTGCAGCGAGCTCAATAATTTCGTATTTATGGAATCGCAGCCAAGCTGGCTTTGCTCATCACACATGCATTTGGTCTTTTGGGTATTCGCTGTAGTTGCGGAAACCTTTCATTTACTGAATGGATTTCTGGTTTTGCTTCATTTTTTATTGTAAAATGAAAGAAATATATATTTCTGATTTAAATGTGGAAAGATTACTATTAAGCCCTTTGTAAAGCAAGGTTTCTTTTGCTATGGAAATATTTGATTAAAAAGCTTGTGCTCCATTTTGTCCATTATTGAATCCAATTTTCACCGTAAACCATGTTTAAAAATGCAATTAAATTCGCCTGCACGATGTAACTTGTATTATCAAAAGAAAGAGCAAATATCGAAACTGAAAACGAATCGAAAGTCTGAAAAAAAAACCGAACATTCTGTCCTGGGGAAAATTCAGATGGAAGATTGCTTTCTGCGAAAGAAAAAATATGGTTGAAAATACGAGAATTGCAATGGCGAACATTTTTTATGATTTTTTTGTCAGCCATTCAGGGCGAGTGCAGAATTTATGAGAGCTGCAAAAAGTGTCCCATGTGTTGGCCTTTGCCAAGGAAGCCAAACAGGAGCAGATACAATACGTGCTGGCTTTCGAATAAATATGAAGACACAGTTGTGGGTAAAAAATAAGGATCGTCAACTTTTTAAAAAAAATAAAGGTTAAAATGAGTAGTATATCAGGAATTTAAGGTATTTAAATAAATGTAGATCATATGAATATATCGAATAATTGGAAATAGATCGATAAACAAACTTTAAAAATATTTAATACATAAGAATGTGTTTCTTAGATTTTATTAAATATTTTTATTCTTATTATTTTTATTATTCAACCCACCTCCTCTGTATTTGTATACTTTTTTGTTCTTCAACTGAAGCCATCTGGGAGAATGAGTTTTCCTCTAATAGGTAACAGGCATAAATGTTTTACAAAAACTTGTTCGTGCCGCACGTAGCGGGAATAACAAGCGAATTAATTAATTAAACGTTAGTTGGCCTCCCAGGCTCAAGTGTCGCAGCTGCCGCCTGCGAAACACATTAATGGCACACATGCAGGATGTGTGTGGATGGTGTGAGTGGTGTAAAAGATAGAGGCAGGGCACCGAATATAATTGACAGATGTGATTTATGCATGTTAACAGTAATTGGACATTCAACAGCATGGACCATGAACAGCTGATGGCCAGCAGCGAATGAGGCGAGGAAGGTGTCGTGTCCATGGTCACGGAGCAAGGACGATACCCAGTCAAGGTTAATTTAATGGTCCGCCAGGCTCCGGGGCAGCCATTTCTGGGGAACCAAACCAAATCAAACTGAAAGGAAAAAGCAATCCCCCTCTGGCCAATCTTCAAGGAAAAAGAATTTTCCGCAGTCAGTGCACGTGTCCTGGTCTCGGTGAGTGTGTGTGTGTGTGTGAGCTGGGAAAAAGCACAAAGTGAAATTTGCATGAATGCCAAATGATTCTCCGGCCATTTGATGTGAACTTCATGGTTGGGGATGCCTTTAAAAAATCTAAGAAAATCTGGGAATTTAAGGGCACAACCAGTTATGCCTTAGAGATATTCCCTAGCCTAGACTAGGTGGCTCAGAAGTTTTTCCTTAAATTCCACCTGTGGTAAGAGACATTACCTTTATTTCCCTTGCGGATATTTGCAAATTGTTGCTTAAATATTAATGAAAATTGGTTAACACCACACTCAACCTCTTAGAATCAATTATATACTTAAGAACAATGGTTGCTAAACAAAAATCAAGTAAATCACTGAAGGTAATTATGCGCAATCCTGTTTGCTTGGCTAAATATATTAATTGGCCATATTGTTGGCTTTCGGCACTGACAAAGTAAAACTCAAGCGTGGCCAATAAAAGTAAGGAGCCGCAGATTAACCGAATAAGAAAACAAAAAAGGGCCCAGATAAAGGCCAGTCGATTCGAATGAATGAGCCAGCTGCAGAGCACATCCCGGGAGTTTTGGCCGACATTAAATTTGATTGAGATTAATAGCGAAATAAATGCTAAAGATTATTATGGCTGCTGCCATTAGCAGGGGAGGAAAGCGAGGAAAGGCGAAAGCGAAGCCGAATTTGTGTGTTAATTTTATTCTCTTCTTTGGTGGTATAATGCAGTTTGGCTGAAGTAAAATAATTTACCGACCTGTCGCTGCCACTGACCAGTTAATTGTGGTCCTAATTAGCATAAATCAACCGGGATGAAGGCTGGCCTTATACAAGGAATGTCGCAGGGCTCCACAAAATGGACTTAACCACCGAGGACTCTGGCCGGTAGCCGGTGGCGTGTTGAATAAACAATTGTGTAATTTCATATTGGGCCAGACCAATTGGCATTCGGAATTTATGTCCGGCCCCAAATGTGCAGGAGTCCAAAGTCAGTACGTCACTCGGTGGTTGCCAGTGGCTCAGTGGCTGCCCGCAGGATCCCACAGGAGCAACCGCTCCGAACTACGTGTGTCCTGGGCCGCCGTCAGTTAGTTTGTTTGCTCAGTCCAGCTATTTATCATGCAGCCATGGCACGTTTGTCATCCCAACCCCTTTTTGGCACGCCCCATCTCGCCAGCAACACCATTCCCCGCATTCCCCGGGGGCGTGGCTCCGCCCTTCGCAGCACTTCATAAGTATCCAATGCCCCCCCACCCCAAATTCCCTGGCAGGGCATTAAGTGAGCTGCTTTATGCTCTTTGCACCAAGCGGCGAAACAATTTTTGCGTACATAAATTTCATTTATGAAAATCATTTGCACACAACTTTTACCACCCGAAAAGTATGCTACAAAAATGTGTGGCGGCAACAGTGCGTATGAGCATTGTGTCAAACTAGTTGTGCAGGCGAAAAGGATGTTTACTAAAAGGAAAAAAATATGAGACAAAAATATTAATAATTAGGAAAATTGCTATATTAAATTTAAATAAATAAGTTAAGTTTATTTTGTGCAAAGAATATTTAAGAAAAAAAAAATTTAGCCCAAATATTCAACATAAAATGTGTTTGCTTATAATTTCAATTAAATTTCCTTGTAAAAATTTAAATACATAATTTTTTAGTACTTTAAAAATGTTGTATTTTTTACCTAATATTGAAAACTAAATTTTTCCCAGTGCACCTAAGCTGATTGCTCTCTGTACTGTATCCTTGTGCGGCTCTTATGATTGATGTATTCGAGAACCGCCTGGTTTGCCGCCTCTTGCGTTTAGTTTTATGTCGCCAGTTTGTGCGCCTTTCCATTTGGCTTTCTGGCATCGGGAATTCTTGTGTTATTTTGTTGCCGGCTTCCACATTTTATGATTTCAATCAAGTCAAGTGGATTTGCATTCTACTGTTTAAGTTTTCATGACCCGCACGCTTCTGCCACTGTTATTATCGCCTTTTTATGTGGCTCCTCCTCGTTCGCTGACTATCTGCGTGGGTTTCCCGGTTTTTCAGGTTTCTTGGGGATTTTATCGTCCCGCTACCATCTAACTGGGTCAACAAGCAGCATTGTTGTGGTCTCCATGCCCGGGGGAGGCACCCCTGTTCCCCGGATAATTTACCATGCGCTCTTGACCACGTTTTAATGCGTCAGTCAGTCAGTCCGTTGGTTGGTCGGTAGGTCGGTTGAGGATGGTGGCTGCTTATTAGCATTAATTGTGAACTCGAATTGGATGTCGGAGGGGCGTGACAATGGCATAATTGTAATGGCCACAATTCGCTTTAATTAAAGACGAGTTTCTGGACAGGGGCTGCATTTGGACTTGAGGTAATTAAATCAACTACGGAATGAGGTAGAATAAATCAATAAATATTTCTATATAAAATAGTTTATTGGAAAATGATATAGGGAGAAAATATATAAAAGAAAAAGTTAAGACTCCGAATTTCCCCAACAATTTCTGTACATTTCTCAAAGACCAAATTTTTTATCTGCGCTCCTTTGACGCATATTCCCAAACTCCCTTGTTCTTACCTCAATTATATAAACCTAAAACTTTCCTCATGTTTTCTAAAGTCAAGCAAATAAAATTAGCCCACACTTGGCTTTATCTTTCGAGTTTTTAGCCTTTCTCCAAATAAGCCAAAACATATTTTAATAAATAAATTAAAAAGTGAGAACAACAAATCTGCAGCATAAAAACAATCCCGAAAGCCAAAACTTCGGCTGAGTGAAAAGTTTCTGCGATTTTCCTGTTGCATGTTGATGGCATGCAGAGACTCTCTCTTCGCTTTCGTCCTCCTCAGCGTTCGTCCTTCGACACTGCTTTTCCATCCACTCGCTGCCATTCATCAAAGGAATAGTTTATGACGGCGGCAAGAGATCGCCCCGGGTGGTCATTTATCAAGGGGAAACTTTCGAGAAGCGTAAAATCCAAATAAATTTATATTAACAACAGACACGTCGAAGTTCCCTTCTCCTTCGCTATAGCGAAAGTTTCTAAGCGAATTAATTTCGTTTAAAGCCGAAAATCCATTTGGCCAAGCTCACCGCAAGTTGACTTTCATTTGCACTTGATGCGAGCTAATTGAGGCTGACTTCGCTCCGGTCCAGCTCATTTAATTGCAATCAACTCGGACGCCCTTGGGGCATGCACTTTTACCACATACATGCACTGAGAAAGTGATTTTTAAATCTATTAGAACTTAAAATAATTAAATTTAAATTAAATGGTTAAAAAATAAGTTCGATTGTTGGATTGAAAAAGGCATATAAAATGGTAAAATTATTCCTAAAATATTTATTTTAAAAGTTACGTTTTATAAAAGAGTTTGAGGGTATTTACAGCAGGCTAACTTCTTAACTAAATTGTGATTAAATAATTAAAACTCAAATTTATATTTTTCCTTCTAAAATCACACATTTATTTTCTTAATTTCTCTTCCTGTTTTTTTTCAGTGCTTATATATAGTTCTTCGAGTTCAGATTAACCAAAGCCAATGTTGACTGCGGCTCCCTGCGACTCAATTGCCTGGAAGCGCAGACAGGAATGGAGGGTTCCGCATTGACAGCCATTAAAGATATATTTATTTCACGTCATATACTTCGCTATGTGAGCGATATCGACAGCCAATATAATGGTGGTATTGAATAAGCTCAATATAAATAACCAAGAAGAGGAAGGACCCTTAAGAAAAAGGGGGAGCAAAGCAACGCTCAAGATTATTAAGACTTAAGTCTGCACACAGATACAAAATTGTGAGGAATCAGCTTATAATGTTTATCTTAGCAAATATTTATATAAGAAATACTACAAAGGAAACACAGAACTGCTGATTCAAAGGAAAATATTATAAAATACCCTCAATTTCCATACAAATGTATTTTCCTTTTTTTAATAAAGAATTTATTAGAAATTTTGTCACCAAAGTTGGCCCGAATTTGCCACAGACACTAGTCGCAGGCAGCCCCTTGATTACATGACTTCTTTTCAGGACTTTCAGGAGTGCGGGCCGCATGCTATCCATTACCAACTCGGTGTTCAAGTTGTAACAACCTTCGCTTTAAAATGGCACAACTTATGTATTGCACAACTGGCGCAAAAGTTTTACAATGGCAATCCGGAAACAAAACGAGTAACAGGACGAGGGAGAGAGGATAAGGACGAGGACCCAGACCCGGACACAGAGCCAGAACCAGGAGCACTAACAACAGCTGCTGGTTACGGCTGAAACACGAACAAGTTGGAGCCGTGTAAGCCACGCGCAGTTCCATCGAAAAATACAGAAATAAAAAGTCGGGGACAGGGGGCAGTGCCATAAAGCACCGGCCACGGGGCGTATGAGTTCTCCGGTTTCGTTTGTTTTGCCTGGTGGAAGCGCAGAAGTTCTCGGATTGCTCCGGCTTTGCATGCTCCCGCGGCTGGGAAATTTAATAAGGAGAAACTACTACAGTTTCCACAGCACTTGTTGATGTTGATGGATATTTTGCGGTTTCCCTGACTCCTGCCACTTCGCAAGTCTGCCAGATTCCCAGGTGAGTTGCCCCCCTCCACAGAGTCTACTCCTTCTGCATGAGGGACTCCTCTCGTCTGACAAGCTCATCAGGCTTCAGAGTTCCAGAGGTGCACAGCTTCAGAGCTGCAGAGCTGCAGAGCTTTAGGATTGCAAGTTTCCATCTTATTACTCGACGTTTGCCTTATGAATATTTGAGGAATGCCAAGGATTCCCAGACTCACGTTCCATTAATGCACATTTATGCAACAGAGTTACTTTTTTTTTTTTTGTTGTGTTACAAAGTGCCCCGACTTGACAGCCCTGACGAAGGCATTTTTCCCCAGGACAAAAGTTCCTTGCACGGTATAAATTATCATTGCATTCCGTGCAAGTTTTTTATGCGCGCGGGGGAAACTTTGTAAATATGCGCAGCAAGCAGAGTATATATAGTTGTGCATTTATGTTTATGCATTTATTTTGGCGAGAGTGTCAAGTTCGTGAAGAGCAATTTGGAATTTACAAGCAGACACCGAGTTCAGCAAGAAAGTGTAACGAAAATAAGCATAATAAATTTAATACTCTGGCTTGAAGAGTCAAAGGTCAACAAATTGTTTTATATTAAAAACGTGAGCTTTTATTATTCATATATTAAATTCAAGCTTATTTTGACTCTATGTTTAAATTAGTTTAAGAAGTTTTTTATATTATTACAAAATTGTATATTTCATATCAAAAGTAACATTATTCATAAGAGTATTTTAGAGATACAGTTTAATCAAATAAAAGTCACATCATCCCCTAAAATTTTACTATTCCTTGGGCACTCAATAAAAGCCAATATTTGTCGCATTCAAAAGTCCAGCACGTAGCCTGCAGGTGTCTGCCGAAAGTGACTTACATTTCGGTCTTGCAACTTGTGTAAATATTGCAGAATGGCCAAATAGACAAACATGCAGGCAGGCCAACTGAATCGATAAGAAGGAGACACGAAGAGGAGGGTAATACCCCAGTATCCTTACTCTTCATCATCGTTGCGGATAACCAGAGATGATGATGATGATGTGGATGAGGATGAGGATGAAGATGAGGATGAGGATGTACGTGAATCCAAAGAAACCGATATAAACTGCACCTAAGCCAAGCAGTGGGCGACTTGCAACGTTTCCATTATATTTGTGCCTGAAACCGAAGGACGATAAAAATTTTGATGCTCGGACATATAATTTTTTATAAGGCCAGGCGAACAGACAAACAGTTCCCAGGCAAGCCGCGTCCATACAAATGTCGTACTTCCGTTTCCTCGCACACATGGTGGCGGATATTTTACAACTTCCGGCCGCCATTCCTCGCTTTTTATTACCGCACTGGCTTCCCCTTGCACTCCCCACTTGGGGGAGTGTACCAACCGGATAGGTCGTTAAATTTTAACACTGATGTGTTAATGCCCCCGTCGAATACCATGGCCGGGTAAACGGAGTGCATCTTAAGCCAAGGAACATGCAAACATGGGCCAAATTCGCTTGACGAATTGCCAAAACATCAGAGCAATTTGTGCCAACAAAGTTTTGGCAAATAAATTGTCAAATGTCAGCGGAATAAAAAGTACGAATATTTCACTCTAGATGGAGCTGCAATCTGGCTTGGCTCCTCCTCCTACAGACATCCTTGGCTGAGGTGCAACAATAGCTGTGGCAGTCAGCCATAAGTTGGTTTGGCTTAGGAGGAAAGTGTGTGTGTGTTGGCTGCTAGCAAGGTAAAAAAGCCGAGAGATTAACGACATTCGAAGGCAACTGACAGTCAGAGAGTGCTTTTTCTGAAGGTGTTTTCACAATTTAGAGCATCAAATGAACTTGTGCGTTTATAGATGATGAATTGCCACTTAAGGTACTCAATGATTGTGCTTTTAAAGTAACTGAATTGAGGTCTTTTTATAGCCTTGGATGTCGTAAATGGTTTCCTAAGAATTTATAAAATTTTAAGTTGGTGAAAAGATAAAAGAAAATGTGGAAGAATAATCTTTAAGGCAGAAATGTAACAAGTATAAATATTTATCAATAAAAACTATATCCAATGATATTAAAACTATTTACAAACAGGAATTCTCTTATATTGTTTCTATCAAAAAACTATTTTTCACACCTGTCGCCGATTCCCTGAGCAAATTACGCATACGCAGCGTTGTGAGAATGACGCAAAATGTGTTCAATATTAATTTCCCACTTGGCTTCACACGATTCTCGCTCGATTATGTAAGCGCATAAGCTTGATGATAAATATTGAACATGATTTTATTATCATTTCTTTATGGTGATCATATGAGGTGCGAGAATCGGTGCTAAATGGTCGCTAATTTTCACCGTCAAACTATTTACCTTTGAGATGCGCATGACTCGGTACCAATCAAAGTATTTAAAGCGGAATGTGCTGCTAATGAAGTCGCTGTCTGTCGTCTGTCGGCGATTACATAATTTTGCATAAATCACACGAATTTCCCCTCACCGGTATGTGATTCTGGTTGAGATGGGGACTTTCTGCTTTTGCCACATCCGTCTCACTATCTTCAACCGCTGTCATGTCAAGCGCTTATGTTAGTTTTGTCCCTTCGCTGTCGCTGTCACTGTGGCTTCCTTTTCCTACTTTTTCTTCTTTCGAACGAGAAATGTTGCATACATTCAAACATAGATGGGAACACGTATACGCACCATCTGCATATCAATCAGACGCCACCGGGCTGTCACTCTTCTGTCACATTGGCCGGCGTGCGAGAATCCTGACAGGAGTTGTTCGGTGTTTCAGCTCTTGAAAAAAATATGAAACGTTCGCGTTTTGCATATTTATCGTGCGTTTTCCAACTCTCCTCCTTCTTCGCCCCACTGACTTTGCTTGTATTGAAAATTATTCTATTCTAGGGAAACTCAATTAAAATGCCCAACGTGTCGCAAATCAGTACGCAAAATACACACAACTTTTGAATTGATTGTGGCATAAATTGATTTCATTTCCAGCTAGTCGCCAGAGGCACACCCCCTCAGCTCTCTTTTCGATATTCAATGTAATTTCGAAACGTTTGTTTTTCGCAATGCATTTCGCAAATGTTATTGCTGGCAGCCGACAATGTTACAATCTGCTGCTCTCGGTTGTTTGCATTTCCCCCAGGCAACACTCTGGCGAATCCGTATCCAATTTTCCCATCGATGCAGCAGAGTGCCGACTTAAAGGGGCTTTTTGGTGAGCAAAAAAAAGCATCAATGTATAATATCCTTTCTTGGAGTAAAATTATATATATATATTATATATATATATAGAAAACTTGCCAAGCTTTACGCTTGCTTCCTTCTAAACTAATAAATGCGGTCAACCAGCGTCCAGAAATAGCCTTTTCGCTTCCTTGGCTTCGTATTTTGGTTACATATGGCCGCAGAAATATTATTCATACGCCCCGTTGGCCAACCGCAACGACAACTATTTATGCGAGGCTCGCTGGCCGCTGACTACTGGCTACTCTGTGCTTCTATGACATTATCAACTATGAATGAAATGAAAATGGCTTTTATACCGCACAAGAATTTCAATTTTTACGCTCCAAAAGCTCTCTATACCATGACTCAGAAAGCATAATAGTGAATATTAAAATACCGCCATTTGTTGAGTTGAGTGGCTTAGTTTTTTCCCTGTTTCGGTCTGGAACTTGGCGATAGGGTAGCGGAAAAAAAACTACTAGTAAATTGTACGCTCTGAGAAAATCAGCTCGCACATTTGCCTTGAGTGTGTGCAATTTTTATGATTTACGTTCCATAATGTTGTGGCGGGTCACAGATTGATTGCCGGGCATTATAGGCGGTTGGGGGAGTATTGAATTTTATTGGCTAACAACATGAATAGGCGGCATTTGAGCTATACTTGGAATGTCTAACACTACCACAGAGAGAAAAATGTGTTTTAGTATTTTGAATTTAATTAAAAAGGAATAGTTTCAAACATTAAAACAATCTAAAGACTACATAAAAGTCAATAAAGCATAAAATGAATTAGTAATTTTATTGTTTCGATTTTATACAGATTTCCAACCTTTTGTAAATTTTAACCAAAAGGTAATATATTATGGTAGTTGTCATAAAAATTACCCGACAATCTATTTCTGAAATAATTGTAATGTTCAAGGGCAAGTAACATATTTAATTTTCTTTAAAATGTAATTTTCTTATCACATTCTGATAAATATTTCCCCAAAATCGGAGCATTTTATATTCCCGGAGATATGCCAATATTTTCACTGTGCACATTTCTTGGCAATGTCTCTCACACAGCTCGAACACAAACACATATTTGCGGGAATGGAAGAAAAGGAAGCTTATCCTTGTCCCAGCAATGGCTTCCTTCCACCTACACAAGTTCAATATTTGCGCTTGTCCTGTGCTGTGCCGATGATGATTGGCCTTTGGGCAGTCAATTTACATATGGATAAACGATTAGCAGCTAATAGATTAGTATCTCATGTTTGCCCTGCTTGGGGGAAAAGCAAAGGTCGAAATTACCGCTGCCGCGGCATTTCCCCTTTAAAGTGACAAGATGTGTATCAAATATCAACACATTACGCATACGCCGCGTGGCAGGCCTGCTCGCTCGCTTGCTTGCTTGGTTGGTGGATTGTTCCCCCTTTTGCGACCGAAACTCAGACTCAGACTGAGAGTGGCACTCAGCTGGCGGCTGGTGCGTGCTGAAGTTGCTGCCGCAGAAGGAAGATTGATTGAATCCAGAAGTGACGATAACAAGCGCAAAGTAAAATGGAAAAGCAAACAGCACGTAAACAAAATATAGCACTATTGTGGCAATACAGTTGGCACTCTTTGATGGGATCATGAATAGGGTTTTTTAAATATGATTGTTTAGATTGGGACTAAAATCAATCATGTATTTTAATATACGATTCCTAGTCTATTTAAGGGATCGTGAATTATTAAAATATAAAGTTTTAGTTGTAACATTTACAGCAAAAAAATTTATTTTAAGACTAAGCTAGGTAGTGATTCTGAGGTACAAGATTTTAAAGAGGCTTCTGAGTTACCAAAAATATATTAACTAATTACTTGAGAATGACTGGAGAAATAATCTATTTATTTTTGGTCCATCAAGTCGTTCTTTTACCTTAAAATATGTTATTTTTTCTTAAAGAAGCCTTGATAATATTTAACAAATGTATAACTTAAATATGATCCTAAATATGGTCATCATTTAAATAACAAATAGAGATCTAGTTAGAAAAATCCTAAATTTACGACATTTGTCTAAATATTTACTTTCTAGTTCGATTTATGAGTTCTTTGAATTCAAACATTACTCCTAAAACTCTAAAAAAATCCCTTTTTTAATTCTTTTCCCAAATTAAGAAAGGATTAAGGCTATATCCTTGTAACGACTGCCATGACGAGTGTCCACTGTACAGACAGCCGACGAGACATGTGCGTGTGTGCGTGCTATTCAAATGTTGGCTGACGCCATTCCTTTTTTTAGCCCCCCTTCCGGTTTTCCACCCATTTTTAGGCCCCCCTTTCAGCCCCCGCCCCGGATTGCGTGCACATCGCAGCTCGACATGAAATTTATGCACACGTTTATTGTTGCTTATGTTTGTTTCTGTTGCTGCTGCCGCAGCTCCTGTATCCGTGGGTGTACTTTCTGTGTGTGTGTGCTCAAGTAAAGGCAATATTTCTTTCGCTTTTATGATATTTCCCTGTTTAGCCCCTCGATCGTTTTACCTTCTTCACGCACCTTGAACTTGTCCGGTGCCTTAAAGTTTAACCAATACTTCTGGCATACTTTTGTGGGCCATCGCTTTTGGCATTTTTTCCCCCTCAAAGTTCCCGTTTCCCAGTTTTCCGTTTTTCTCGGGAGTAATTAATTTCGTTTTAATGGCACGCGTCCTCGAGGAACTGGCCGTTAGTCATCTTTTGTTGGTTTAATGTGGTCGCGAATCGGTTCTCGTGCCCATTCGGGGCCATAAAAGTCGTAATTAAACACGAAAAACTAGTGTCACATGGCGCATACGTGATGTGGGACGGTTTTCCGTTTAATTGCTCATACGCAACGTGTGCAGCAGGAGGCAGTCCTGGCCTGTGCGGAGAACAAGTCCTCGAGACTCGAGATATGGGAATCCCATGATTTGCAGTCGGCAATGAAATAACGATGGCTTTGAATACTTATCGGCAATTTATGGCTGTGCGCACAGCATTCTCTATATTCAGTACCGTCTTCAACATTTGCATTTCGTATAGCCTTCAAGTTGCCTTTTAAGACCTGTTAAGTGAGGCTGCCGAGAAAGTTAATGCTGATGGCCGACATTAATTGCACATTGTGGCTCATCTCTCTCTGTTTCAAAACAACAATATAAAAACTGGCAATTTAGATTAAGTCAACTTAATTACGGTTATTAATTAGCTCAAAGTTTCCAAGCTGTTGCTACATACTATGCTGCTATGTGAGCTCGGAGTGTTCAGGTGTTCACAGCAACCAACACACACACCTGCTTCTGCCGCCCGGTCGAGATAATAACTCAACTCAACTTGGAGCCACTTGCAGCCTGCAGGATATGGCCGGAACACCGAACAAGGATATAAACCGGAGCGGAGTTAAGCATCAACATGAGCTGCCGACGACAAGGACTCCGGGCTCGGGCTCGGGTTTGGGCCGCATAATTACATGAACATTGTTGCATGTTGTTGGAAACATGTTTATGGCCGCTTACGCTTATGCTGATGCTCTTTTGTCCCATTTGTGTCCACAAAAAGGTATCTGCTTATAACTGTGACGGCACTTGAAAAAAATCAAGAGTAATTACAATATTCGGAAATTATAATAAAATTTGTATTTAAGAAATATATATTTTCAAAGCCGAGTAGGAAGAGTTTTTAAAACCTGTTGAGGTGACCGTACAACACCCTTACCTATTACTAATAAATCATTTTACATTCCTTAACAATAAAATATTAATTTAGCAAACAGTAATATTCTTAATTTAGGATTCTACTGCTCATAAGTAATAATATGTTCTTCAACAACAAAATTCCGCCCACGCACTCAGAGAACTGCTGGGAAACGCCCTTGGGTTTAAGGACTATTTGGTAAGCTCTTTTTGACAGCTTTTCTTGAAACGATTTGGCCAAATGGGCTTTGCATAAACACACTAATTAAGTACGAAATGGTCTGATTTAGGTCGCATTCATACTCCTTTTTCTGTGAGTGTGTATCCCTTTATTTCACCCTCGCTCTGACTAAATGGCTGACTGCCTGTCTCACCGACTGTCTGTCTGTCTGTTTGTCTGTCTTGGCTTCCTGTTCACTCTGGCTGGCAACCTCAAGCGCTCTTCAGCGGCAAAAGGCACAAAAAGCCAAGCACATGGGCCAAACAAAAGCGCAACAACGGGGGCAAAGGCAAAAACATGACCCTCGAAACAAAACGACAACGACAACGACAACGACGACGAACGACAACAAACATGAACGTGAACGGGGATGGCAACGAACTAATGTGGCATAGATTTTCAGCATAAACAGCGGGAATCGTTTATGGCAGCCCAAGGAGAAGGCACTTAGGCAGCAGAAGACTCGGCTCAACACAAGTCGCAGTTAGGGATGTAGGTTTATCAGGGGAAGCCTATATAATATAATGATGATATACCATATATTGCCAAACCTATCGTGGTCACTTTCATATCTTATTTAAATCTAAAAATTTAAGAATTATAACTTAAAGTATAATATAAAATTCGCTCAGTAAATCGATTTTAAATCGATCAAATTACCAATAATCATTCAAATCACACTCATATCGAAAATATCGTTAAAATAATATTTCGGCACATCAACGACTTTAAAACAAAGCACTTAACATTGAAATATTGTTATTAGTTAACTCTCTTTTTACGATTACATTTTTCTCAAATATCAAACTGAATATCGATTTTTTGCACATGTATTGCACCGTTAAAGTATTGATTAATGTCTTGATTTTCTCGTCAAATATCGATAAAGTTCTGCTACATTTTTCTCAGAATACAGTTCAACTTAATAGAGACTGAGTCGCATAAGAAACTAAATTTAAAAGCGGGAAGCACTTAAAATATCAATAAACAAGTTTCACATATCTATTTTATCAATATTCAAATCAAATCTAAAATCCTATTAAAATATCGTTGTTTTTCTACCATCTCTAATGGCAACAAAGTCGAGGACCCTTCTTCAATTGCAAAACCGCAGCGCGCAAAAACACACACACGCAAAGGACTCGCTTTGGCTCACCCACATCGACACTTTACACATGTCCCTTTTGCCGATTTGATGGCGGAACGAAGAGATGAGAGAGACATGTCCTGCGGCCTGGCTTATGTATTTAGTTACATTTGCCAAATGAAATATTCATACATTCGTGTGCATTTGCTTGGAAGTCGGGTACTTTCGTCTCGAAACCGTGGCTAAAAAGCCGGAAATTTTCCCACGAACATGAAATCTGCTTCCTCCCCTCCCCTCCTGCCATCGGTAGAGACATTATTATCTGCTCACATCTCTCTTGGCTCATACAATTTGCTTACATTTCACAATTTTCAACTTTTCTAGTACGCGTACGTACAATCCACCGTTTTGCAGCCCAGCATCAGCATCATCATCTCTTTCTCTGAAAACGTGTGTGTACGGTGTGTATGTGATGTGTGTGGTGTGTGTGTGCTGGTTAACATGTTTGCGTATACTTTGGTCCGCCTCTCGTTTTAGTTAAAAGTTTTTTCCACTCAGTTTGTTGGCCAAACAAATGCGTTCTGCAGTTTGGCCAGAAAGAGTCGGTTGAATAGATTTGATACTGTATAGTTTTTGGGGAACTTTCGGACTGAGATAAAAAGGTAAACAAAAAATTAAAATTGCTTTTTTTCATTAAAGTTGAATTTAAACATAAATAACACTATAAAATAGTTTTTATGAGATAGAAAAATAATGCAGAACAGAAGAAACTGCATGTTTTTTATTGAAAATAATGCAAGAAAAAATGTATTCCTCTTAATAAAATATTTTATTTAACAACAGAGTATTTCAATATTTTTATCTGAACCAGAAAGTACACCCACTGTACCCTGCATTCAAAAAAAAGGGGGAGCCGGAATGAATAGGCCATTTAAATAATAACAATTCCGCATGGACGACCGCAGCAGGGCATTAACTAATATCACTGGCAGTTTATAGTGTCCGCAGGCAGTTCTGGCGAAAAAAGGTCGAGGGCGCAAAAAGGGTTCGGAAGGGCTTTAAAAACTTTAATGTCAGCAAAATGGAAATGAAAATGATTTCATTAGATTAGTAGAGACGCAGTTTTGGGACACTGATAGTCGGTGGAATAATGGTATCCCCTCTTGTTTTGGAAACAACTAAATAGGATCAATACTTGGTCGTGGGAAAGGACAGATGACAGTGTGGATTTGACAGCTTAACTTACTTATTTATTGCTATTGAATAATTCCAGTGCTATTCAGCGAAACACAATTGATTCCAATTTCAATTTCAGCTTTGACATGCACTCGAAATTTTTACAGAGAGAGACAGGTCAAGAACTTTAACACGCTTGCCGGGCCCATAATAAATGCTGTTAGTTCTAATTGAATTCGGTTAGCACTGAGGGATCGAGAACGGGTTGAGTTAATTTTGAAATTGGTGTTCAATTTATTAAAGTACAGGCCAGTAGTATCAACAAGCCAAAGCAAAAAGTCATCGAGCTTGTGTTATAAATTGTTATTTATGTTAAATTCATTTAAATGCAAGAGCGAAACACAAACCCGGCGGCGGCACGGCACACGGAATCAAGAATTAAATTGAATTATGTTAATTAAATGCGGAATGCACGAAATGAGCAATCATCATCATCGTCATCATCATCATCATCATCGCCATCATTGGGCAGCCAAGTTGAAGTTGTTGGCCAACTCTGGTTGACTTATTTATGCCGCACGATTACCAACCGCCATCCTACGGAAAACATCTTTGAGCCACTTTTATTTTTATACTTTTCCTTATTTTCCCCCAGAACAGTGATGCCGACAAAGCAACTTGAGAAAAATATGGCAAATCGATTAAGAAAAAAGCTGAAAAGCCAACTTGGGACATTGAAGATGGATAATCGTACTGGAATAACAATTGCAATTTAAAGGGTGTTTATGTTTTCTAAATATTAAATCGACTTAAACTATTTAAATAATTTAAAGTAGCTATTTCTCGTTGTTGTTTTTAACTTAAAGGGAACCTTTTAATTTATATTTTCCTTCTGTTTAATATTTTTCAAGAAAATTTCATAAATATTTTACACCAGAAAAAGGATAAGCTGACAACACTGTCTCAAGAGGTTTTCCGCTTTTTTGAGGCCACCACAAGAACTGGTCTCTTTGTAGTTGAGAGGGCTAACCGTTCTGGGCTTTTGTCGGCCACTCGACACACTTTTAATCCTAATTAATCCTTTTCTGCGAAAAGTTCAGACCACGCCGACCAAACGCCCACTCGGCCTGCCAAATGACCAACAGTCAGACCAACGGGCAGTGAAAAAACTTGGTAAAATCGTCGGCATCGCCACCTCGACTTGTCGCAAATTAACTCAACGAGCGACTCTTGTTCCAGCGGCAATTGTTGTGGAATAATTTAATTATGCCGACGCTGCTCGGTCACTGGGCGAACTGGGTGCCCAAAAGGAGCCCCACTCTAGCTCCACTTTCCCTTCTCCCGAGCCCTGTGTGGGCGTGCCTTAAAAACGGGGGCTAACCATTTGGCAGCTCTAGGAGGCCCTCAAAAGTCAGGCTAAGTAATTGAGTCTCTGCTCGAACGCGTGTGTGTGTGGGCATCAAAGTGAACAATTTCACTTCCAAGATTAACTTAACTCTTATTTTAATTAAAACCTGTTCTTTTTCCAGCGGCTTAACTCCGCTGGTTTGCACCATTTTTGGTCGAATAATATTTTGGCATTAAGGTGGAGTCTAAAAGTTTATTCCTTGGGCTTAGTGGAAGGACATTTAGGCATTTAGAGGATTTTTGGGTGCTATACAAATATGAACAAATGGGTATATCTTGCCATATATATTCTAGTTGAGTCAAAAAACAATACAATTTAAATCTAAATGTATAAATAGCTTCATTTTTCGAAACCAATTTGGCTAAAAAATATATATTATTTTCTGTGGTCCATTGTTTATTTTGCATATTATCAAAATAATTTGATGGCCAAACGAGTAAAACTACCTTTTCATATATAGTACATTCATAAAGCAACCGTTTATTTCCAATAAGTGCATTCATAAATATAAACTCACAGCAACATTTGTTTAGAATTCTAAATCAAGTTCAATTGCCTGGTTCGGGTAGCTTTAAACAAGTTTAAAATTACGAAAACAAGCTGTGTTCAGTTTTAGTCAATGAATCGCATTTTAAACCATATCATTTCAAGCTGAAATTAAATTCTCAATCGTTGATTTGGAATGCCACCAAATATATACCCAATTAAACCAAATTAATTGAAACTTCAAACAAATCTAATCACGTGGCTTAACGTGCCATGACCTATATTTCGCTTACTGTCGAGTGTCACACGCGGCGTATGCGTAATCTATGTTATTAAAATTATTTGTAATTGCCTTCGGGGCTCGGCTGTGGCACTTGTGTCCACATGAAAGTGTAATTACGTGGCAAGCTCAGGCGCCACGTGGCCAGGCCAGTTTATTATTATATAATCGATACCATCGGGTTGTCGGGAGCAAAAGCAAAGCCGTAAGCTTTTAATTGGAAATTCGTAGTTTGTAAACAATTCGGGTTTTGGCCCCTAACCGCAACGGTCTGACCCCGCAGATACCAGAAAAAGAATTATCAACCAAAATAAAAGTGTTGTGCTAAAAATAGAACAAGAAAGCATTGCAAAAACTAAAAGGCAGCGACCCAACAATAGCTGGAAAAACAAAGGCAAAAAAATACAAAGAGCGGTAACGGGATATGCGAGCACATAGGCTAAAGGAGGAAAAAAGGATAAAGGAGAAGAAAAAGTGGGGAGGAAAAAAAATGGAGGGACGAAAGGCAAAAGGCGAACGGCTAAGGCGGGACATGTGGGACAGTCAAATTTATGCGTTGGTAAGGACAGCGACACAACCTCAGACAATAATTTTCGCCATGGGAGCCGGGCAAAAACCCGAATTCGGAGCCACAGAAGAACTGCACTGTAAGAATAATGTTAAGAAACATTTCCAGAGATTATATAACACTAAATGTAGTGCCTAAAATTATGCAACTGTCAATACTTTTACCTTGAAATATCTAAGTACAATTTCGTTGTGCAAGCTTTTTGGGTAATTTTGAGATTATTTTAAATCTGCCAAGATTTTAATAGAACACCTGACATGCTGAAGAATTTTTAAAGTACAACATTTTTAAGCTAAAAAAATAATAAAAAATAATACTAAAGGGAAAACATTGTTTTTGATTTCAAAAAATGGCTCAAACACCCCGAATTTTTTCCAATTTACGATATGTCAAAAATAAATTAAATTCCATAATTTAAAAAAACTTCCTCTAGACTTTTTTTGCTCTGCACACACACACCCTTTATCTCCGTTGGCCTCGTGTGTTATTTCCGGCAAAAAGCCGCAGCCGCTTAGGAACCAGAGGCACGGGCCAAGTAAACGTGGCCAAAAAGTTTGTGAAAAAATAGCGCCGAGTAGCGGCAGAAGCGCGATTCAAAGTGGCTAAGACGGATAAGCGCCGCACAAAACGGCTAACGATGAAGTTTTCCCCCCAATTTTGTTCTATGAAGGTTGTTTTTATTTCTTCCCATCATCATCGGTGGCTCTTCCTTCTGGAAACGGCAGCTAAAAGTCTGATGACAGCTGCAGCGGAACCAGATTTCTAGCAAACGTGCAGGTTGATTTCTTACAAAAAATAAATAGAACTTGAAAATAAAATTTATAAAAATAGAAGCGAATCGGGGACGTGCTTGTGTCATCCGTCTTCGATAACGAATAGTATTTTGCAACAATTTGCAGCTGTGTCTAAAGTTTTCAACTATCATTTGCCGTGGCAGGTATAAATAGATCTTGGTCTGTACTTTTTCTTTTTCTTTCAAGTTTGTTTACTTAGTTTGTAAACGATTTGAAAGGTCTACGCTGCGTATACGTAATGAGACTTACCAATTTCTTCTGGTTGTTTGCAAGTTGTGGGCGGCTTTTATCTATAAAGAAAATTGAGGAAATTTATTATGTTGTGGGTTTTTATTTGTTAGACTTATATTTTTTACATACATTTATTTTCTGAAAAACTTGTATATATTTTTTAGTTTATTATTTAATATAACTGACATAACTATGGAAAAACTAAAAGTCTGACATCGTCTAGAACACATTTTATGACATATACATTCCCAATTTATTAAAGGACTTTTATGGCAGCCACTTCTTCTGCTCAATTTAACAAGAGGCATCATAATTGGACTTGTGAGGCATAAATTGTCCCAAGTGAGCGGCCAAATGTAATTAAGTAGACTTGGATTTATAACCGGACCTAATTTTGAAAGCAACAAATCGAATTAGTGTCAGTTCTAGCTGTGGGCATGTGTCCCTTTTGCCGTTTCCTAGGACTTCCCTCTGCCTCTGTCTCTGCCTCTGTCTCCGTTTCGCCCCCAAATGAATCAATAAACAAAAATGAATTTCTCCAAAGGCGCGCGGCGTTTAAATAAATGAATTGCTGATGAAATGAAGTTAGGCAACGGAGGAGAAAGCGAACGAGAAAAGCAGCTACCGAGAGCAGGATGAAATGCAAAGAATGCCAAAGAATTTGTGGAACAAAATAAACTTGGGAAAATGGGCCAAAGGTTGCCGGGCTTGGAAGGATATGGCCGATGGAGTATGCAGGATTGGGACAAGGTTATAGCCACAGCCGCGGATGTCGGATGCCGACGCGACCAGCGAAATGTGCTCGGAGACACCGTTTTATGGCCAATGATGGCGGACGGAGCAAGGAGCAAGGAGCACGCAGGACACAAACGACGAAGGACACGAGGAACAATAACAAAAACAAATATCCGCACAAAAGCCAATGAACGTCAGTCAGCGGCAGACGCCATAAACATGGCCAAAGGCAAAGTGTGGGCTATTCGGATGGCCGAATATACGGGAAACTCTCCATTTTCCCCGCATTTTCTCGCAGCCCAGGCACGTGCCGGGCCCACAAAGAAGAAGAAACCGGAGAGGAAGAAAACAGAACGAAGCAGGGAAGAGCAAACAAAAAAACGAGGAAAATTGCATGCGAAGGATAATCGGTGAGAACGAGGGCTATTTATATGCACGGCCTCCGAAAAATCGGGACCTCATCATATATACTATACTATAAATCCGCGCGACCTTAACCTTATCCTCCAGAAAGGTGCCCTAAAACGCAAACACACAGAAAACACACAACACAGCGCAGGGGGAATCCCACGAGATTGTGAGCCGGAAAACTAAAGACAGGTGTGGTGGCGGCACTTTGAAAGCTTTTAGTGGGGTCCTTCGTTCACATTTACTTTGGGTCCTCCACGAGCATTTAGCTAATACAGTTTAGCGACGACGGGTTCCCTAATAATCTCGGAACGAGGGTTGCCGAGAAGCAAATGCAAAATAAATCGATCTCGGTAATTCGGAGGGATAAACGGGGAAATCTTATTATTTTGTGATATACGGAGGAGCTACTATAGAAATTGTTTGTTGTTTTAAAATATTTATTTAAAATTTTTTAAATAAAATATTAACTAACTATTTTGATAATGTTATGCAATTCTATTTGTGTTATAACTACACTTGTATATTAAATTGAAATATAGGTATAACTAATATAACTAAAACATGACTATAGAAAATTATTAATAATTAATATTAACTCCTTAAACTAGTCTGTCATGAATATAAAGGAAACAGATTTTCTTTTTTTTTTAAAGGTAATTCTTACATTTGATAAAAAGTTCTAAGTTAAAATGAATGCACGTGTACATTATCTCGAAAATAATAAAAGCTAAATAGCCCCACATTATCGAAAAAGTGCTCTTAACTCTGGACTACCGAAAGCACACCCACATATCACTATGCCAGGTCGATAATTAACCTAATTGGAGTTCTCGAAAGTTGTCAAGAGCCCGAGTTTATGACCCTTAAATCCTCCTGTTCAATTTGAAATAACTTGTCTCGTCGGCGGTCACGTTCGTTCGGTGTGACGAATTTGGCCAACAAAGAGCCGTCAGCGAACGGATAAAGCCGGATAATACAATGGCAGCAGCAGCAACAAAAGTGAGTCAATAAATTTGACAACATTTTTGTCGTTTTTTTTTTTCAAAAATCTCCCCCAAAAGGGAAGCTGCGCTGAGCTGTCGGTGGAGTGGCCAAAGTGAGGGCATTAAAATAAAATAAAAGACTTGCTCAGACAGTTGCTGTTGGGGAAAAGTGCGTGGCCGGGCCCAGGAGTCGGGGAAAAGGGGATGTCGGCGAACGAACCGTTGACAAAGTCAATGTTGTTCATAAAAAATACAGCAAAAAAAAAAATATAAGACGAAAACAAAACTTAATGGATTTCACAGACACTTTGGCGGGTCTCCAAAAGGGCGGTCGAGAAGAAAATTGCGCGCGAGAAAAGCAAGAAAATCGAGAAAATCGGGGAAAGCGGCTAAAATGCGCTAAAGCAGCTCTCAAATAATTTGCGTTAGGCATCGCACGTCACAGGAAAGTTTTTTTTGGAACCATGCTGAGTTCTTGCTTACGGTTCCCCATAGGGCTATCCGGCTAAGAATCGAGTACAACGACTTGTTACCGAAAGTTGAGACACCAAGATACCTTGTAAGTATTATTTTTAAGGAGATTTTGAAAAATAACTTATGAATCTCTATCTTTGGGCATTAGCCAGAAAAGTGGGATCAGATGGAATAGGAAATGAATCGAATATTTTTATTTATAAATTAATTTGAAACATTCTCGAAAAATGTATTATTTACAAAACTATTTAGTATGGTGTCTTCTTTTACTCTATGTTCATATCTAAAAATGTATGTTCTTCTATAAACCAGTCATGCTTTAATACTAATCCAAAAACTCTCCCTTTATTAATTTGTTTATGGTATGTTTCCTTAAACTTTCCGTTTTTGTCCCATTAATATTAATGTAAAACTTAGAGAATTCCATACTTGCAGAAGAAGTCTTGTCAGGAAACGAGCATACCCGCTGATATCAGCTTCCGTCGGGTACTCAAAAGTTGCTAAAAAGTAGAGCTCTATAGACCCATGTTCCCCACCTCCAACAACTAATACGTATGACATTCAAGGGTAAAATATTTTATAATTCGCACATTTCTGGGGGATTTTGGGGTAACGCTAATAATTGTGTGAGTGCCCCAGTGTGTGTGCCAGTATGTGTGTGTGTGTGTTTGCGGTGCGGTAGTATTTGTGTTTGGGTCTCTGTTTGGCTTTGGTTGGTTTGTTTACTCAGCACTCAGCTGAACTGGAGGCACACATATACACTTCAAGCCCTGCACTGAGGGAATATCTAATGAATTAAGGTGTTTAAGGCTTGGAAAAGAAGAAGAAAAATCGTTATGGTAATTGCTAAGCAGGCTAATTTTGAGTAAAATGTAATACTAAAATATAAAAAGTGTAGGGAATTTTAAATATAATAATAAATCATTACATACATATATCATTCGATATAAATCAAATTTATGGAGAAACTTTTGCTGCTTTAATACACATTTTTATCTTACCCTAAATTTTTTACTGTGCACAAACACGGACACAATAGTAAAACTACTCACCTAAACACAAATGCATTCACATTCACAGCATTTTCTTTTCATTCTGTTTCATTTG
Organism: Drosophila punjabiensis; assembly: GCA_008042585.1. NCBI lineage: Eukaryota > Metazoa > Arthropoda > Insecta > Diptera > Drosophilidae > Drosophila > Drosophila punjabiensis. Next base: position 52,145 of record VNJR01007827.1, read on the forward strand.
TATTTGTTGTTTTTTTCTTTTCTTTATTTTTCTGTTATTTATATTTCTTTTTGGCTTTTTGTGTTTTTGCGGGTTCTGTGTTTTTGTCGCGTTTCGTTTGCTGATAACACGCGCTGGCGCTTCGCTGATACGCGCGGGGTGCGGACTAGGGAGATTGGGGCTCTTTCGGGGGGAGGTTTTCGTGTTGGTTTTGGATTTGGATTATGAATTGAAACAACAATTACAACAAAAGGCAAATTGCTTGGCTCGACACTGGAAATACTCGAAATATACCGCAATATTTACGCGCCACTTAACTGTTTCGTTTTTCCCGTTCGATTTCGTGGCGTATTATGCAAAAAGTATATACAAAACTTGTATATATTGCGGGGCCTGCGATGTCCTGCGAGATTTTTACAACCGGCGGCGACGGCGGCACGCACTTCACTCTCTCACAGCTGCTGGGCGGGAGGCGTGGCCAGGGGGACGACAGTGGGCGGCGACAGCGACGGCGGCGGTGGGTGGGCGTATCTCGATGAACGGCGGCCTTGCCTGGCCGACACGAGCTTCGCAGCGCGACGAGAACTTTAGCACTGAGCGCACACGGGGAGATAATTCTGTGCGGGAAATGGCGAATCTATTGAAGAACGCCACGCTTTCCGCTCTCTTTCAGTGTTCTCTCCACGCTCTTTTTCGGTGCTTGCTCCCTCTGTATTCTATCTCTGGCAGCAGCACGGTACACGCTATACCGTTGTTTTTGGGGGCTGCAGAGGGCTTTTTTGGGCTCCGCGCTTCGCTTTCGCTGCTCCAGTTCGCCTTGGCGCCCAGTTAACAACTGAGTTTTTGGTTCTGGTTCAGGCCGCGAGTTAGCGTCATAGCGGCTATGGGCAGCGACGCCAACAGCGACGCCGGCAGCAGCAGCTGGGCTTTGTTTACTGTTATTTGGCGCAAGCTATGCTTGCTCCCGCTCTCTCAATCTCTGACTCTCGAAGAGAGTATTTTCACACGCATTTTAGCGGAGTACAGTGATTCTTTTTCAGTTTTATTAAGATAAAATAATGCGTAAAAAATATAATTTCAACTTATAAATTTATTATAATACTATTAAATGTATAATTAAATAATATTAATAAGCTAATAAAATCTCTAAGAACTTACTTATTTTTAGGGAACAACAGGTTAATGCGGAAACGTTGTGAGAAAATTTTTTAAAACATTTATTAAAATTTAATTATTTTAGTAATGATTATTTGTATATTCCATTTATGAATATATTTTCCACTATAAGCAAAGAACACTGTGCATTCGGGGCTTGGCGCAGGCGCCGGACTTGACCAGGTCTAGTCTCTTGGCCGTCAGTTGTTGAGCTAAAAGCCGCATAGTTGTTGCTGCCATTGCTTCCTTACTCAATCGCTGGGAGGAAAGCCGTGACATTGAACGGCCAAGAAAAAATGTTAGTATTAAGTTAATTAGAGCAAGCATACTCTTGGGCATAATTTAAAACAAATCGAGTTTGATCATAATTTAATTCATGAAACAAAAATTAATAAAATTTGTAACACAATTAAATGGTATTTTAAATAACTTAATAAAATGTTTCCTAACTAAACTTAAATAATAAATAAAGTCGGCCACTAGTCGTATACGCAATATTGATAGCTTTCCCAATATTCAATAATTTGATTAATAAAATAAGCTAAATTTTGAATCGTAGTTTTTTAGAGTTTGTAAGCTATACATAATATATTTTTAAAGTAATTCAATAAAAATGGAAATAAACAACACTAAAGATAGGTGTTAAAATATTTTATTTAATTTATGAGAAAGTGTAGTGAAAGGTGTACAAAATAGTGAAAAATAACCTATACTTATGAATCGACTAAGCAATAAAATCGGTGAAAATATCCGTTATCTGTAAATGCTTGGAAAAGTGATTTGTTTTATTTATATATTTGTCAATATTATATAGCTATTTAGCTGTGAACAAATCCATAGACACAATGCCACTTAGAAATCAGTTGAACATCCTAAATTTGGACAAGGGAGCTCCCTCATTATCGGGTGCGTTCGGATTAGCCTCCGTTTCAGCATTGAGGTCTCCTTCCGATACCGCCTCCGACTCCGCCTCCGTTGTCAGTTCCGTTTTCGTTTCTAGCTCTTTCTCGGCCAGTCGGACTCCATCCTTGCAGACAGTAAGGGGAGCGAGCTCTAGCAAGGGGCGTGGTGGACGGCTCAGGAAACCGGAACAGTAGCACTGAATGCCCTCACACTCTCCGGGAGCTTGGGACACCACAAAGGTACAGGTCTGGATGACGTCATGGATCGTGTGATCCACAAAATGGAACACCAAGTGCCGTTCGAACATCAAGCCGTGCGTAACAACTTTGCCGTGCAAACTGTCGACGGTAGAAAAATGCAAAATGCAAATGCCAATGAGATGCCAATTAGCAAATTAGCAATGCCGCCAGTTGATCGAAAATCATATCTCACCCAATCGCCTTGCCGGGAATTTCGATCTTCAGCTCCTTATATTTATCCACGACATATTCGTATCGCTCCGCGGCTTCTAAGTCATCCATCTGTTGAAATTATAATGATAAATTTAGGAGTTTGGAGAATAAAAATTCCAATAAAAATTTGACAATTGAAATGTTTTTAAGGCCTGCCTTTTAAACCGTCACTATTTTTCAAAAATGTATTTTATACATTTTTCTATAACATTTTTTAAAGTCAACATATTCCGTAATGCATACTTACATCTTCAATGCAGTAATTGGGTGGAACGCATATCGAAAACTGCCAAGGAACCATGAAAATTAACACAAATTGAAAGGTTAATTTTATTAAAAACTTACTGCAATTTCAGCTATTGAAATAAATCCGAGAAAAAGCAGCAGAGAGCTGGATAAAGCCATGGCTCAGTCTGATCACCGATCGGCGAAAACTGAGCCCAGGCAAAGCCGGGGCTGGTCAGTGGATTCAAAATATATATAAAAGCTGTGAAAATATGAATATCAAATGTACTCCCTCGCCTGGCTCATTGTTCTCGCTTCGCTTCGGTGTAAAATGTGACGTCATGATAATTATAAAAACAAAAACAACAAAAAAGAAAAACACCATTCATTAGCAGTCATAAAAATGGTCTAAACTCTCACGCGAAGCTAGCCATTATTAATACACGCAAAAAGCACTCAAAGTGCTTTTAATACTTTTAACTCAAATGCGAGTTCAACAAATTATATTCTATTAAAAACACGCATTTATTTGCTATAGAGTCTGGCGAAAGAAATTGTCTGCAAATAACAAATAAAATGCAAATAACAAACAAAAAGTCAAGCTGCATAAATTCTGGACTAATTAGGGATGGTTTTGAGTGCAAACAGAGCTCTGGGAGCTATAAAAAGCGCTGCATGTGAAATTGAGGATTATTGTATTGAGTCGCATTCTTCTGAAGATGAGAGCTGTGTTCCTTTGGTGCTGGTTACTGTTGGGCCTCTTCGCCTTGGTGTCCTGGGCGGATGGCTCGTCACCGGACAGCACCGAGTCAAGTTCCACGTCCTCTACAGCAGTCGCAGACTCCTCCTCATCCACCTCGGCAAGTGCCAGCTCTAGCTCCAGCTCCACTGTTGCCTCGGTGACCCCGTCCACCGTGTCTGAGAGCAGCTTGTCTAGTAACTCGGTATCCTCGTCGTCAAGTACAAGGGCTGCACAAGCGGCAGCCAGGAAGAGAGCCAGAAGAGCCAGGTGGGCAAGGCTAATGAGGAAAATAAGACAAGCTCGAATGGAGCGCCGGAGAAGACGAAGAAACGGCTAAGGAAAACAGGACATTCAGGTTTTCAATCTTCCAAAGCCGACCAATAAAAAAAGGAGTTTCATTGACTAAAATACTTATGTAAACATAATTCATTAAACTCCGATAAATTGCATTCTAAATCATATTTCGTTTTAATGGGTAAAAATAAATGAAATCAAGTTGGAAAAGTATTTAAAGATGTAAAATGCCCAAAGTACCCTGCCTAAAGACATGCAGCAAAACTCATTATTTTACCCAGGCAAAGTCAGATTTCTTAGCATACTTTTAGGCTGAATTTCAAAAGTTTTTAAATTACAGAAGCACTTGTTAAAATCAAGACAATCTGAACTAGTTTTGAACATATGTTGAAAGTCCACAAAGTCCCCACACGTGCGACTTACCTCCCCCCAAGCCGATCGCAATAAACTCTCTGCAAATAAGCACGACAAATAAACCAAAATTGGATAGAAACAGCTGCGTATATTTGCTCTTAATTTTTGCATGGCTTTAACTAGTATACCTGGCTGAAGTACTACTTATAACCTGCTTATCACAATATCGTAACACCTGTCAATACCGCCGATCAACAACTCCGAACTGAGTGACGAACAATTGCAGCCATCTTCGGGAGCGACTTTCTAAGCCAAATTCTTGTCAAACAATGGTCATAAGCAAATAGTTGTTTCGATGCCAGCAGTTGGGTAAACTTGCTAACCATCTTTCCAGCACGGACGAGCACTATAAAAGCCCAACCCACTGCCGATAGCATCATCAATCTAGCCATGAAAGTCATAACCATCTTGAGTGGAATCCTTCTCGTCGCAGCCTGCCTTCTGAGGAGCAGCGAGGCGGTGACCTGCACCGCTGATGCCTCCGTCGCAGGATGCATCGACTGTACCCAGAGCGAAAACGACACGAATCAGGAATGTATCGATGAGGCGGCAAATTCTACAGCGGCACCTACCACTGCACCCACTGGCACGGGCTCGACAGCTGCTCCAACCTCCACGGCCGCTAGCGCCGCCACTGGTGCAACACCGGCTACCCCCACCGATGCTGCCTCATCCTCGGGATCAAGCAGTGGAAGCACCAGCACCTCGGGCACCAGCGCTGCTGCCAGAAGGCGGGCCGCCAGGAGGAGGGCGGCTGCTCGTAGGAGACGCCAAGCAGCCCGCAGGAGGAGGGCTGCCAGAAGGAGGGCTCAGAGGCGCCAGAACCGTTCTGGTTAAAGACCATCCATCCCGATGTCAAACCGATTGATCAGAAAATACGCTTATTCATTTATGGAAAATATAAATCCTGTAAACAATGCATTCCAAAATAAAACAGTTTTAAAACGTTTTGTTTCTGAAAAATATTTTTTTTAATCTCTATATATAATATTGAATTTATAATGTTCCTTTAAAATAGATTATTTAAGTAAAGTTTGCTGGAAATCCTGAGAAATTAATAGGCGGGAATATAGGTATAAATATCTGTAGTGCTCTTCACAGTCATTTGTTTTCTAATAATGAATGTGACATAAGTATCCTTGTCAGATGGATTGTCTTTAACCTGCTCCTATTCTGCACCCGGATCCAGGATTCGAAAATTGTTTCTGAAAATAAACCAGGATTTAACAAGACCTGAACAATGATTTTGATGCACTAAAATAAAAAAAAACACATCCACACGGATGAATCCATATCTCCCTCTATGAACTATACATGGTGCTAAGGACTCATAGTTGAACATATTTCCCTAGCAAGGGTTTTTTCAGGCGGGGAGACAGTTTCCTCAGTTTAATATTGCTTGGTGGTGGCAGTCACAGGAAGACCCTATTGTTTTATTAGAAGGCTTCTCGCAATAAACTCCCATATTCTTTCCACTAATCTAGTGACACTGATTAAAATTTTAAAGCTCAAACGCAGCATTGCCATAAAATCTGGGACCAAACTTCTTCCGACTACCTGATATATTTCTGGCAAATTAATCAACACGAAGAAATTTACTAAGAATGATTACCCATATATATCATATATCCGTGATCCTGTCCAGTTCTTGCTAGTCACAGATCAGATCATTTTAACTAAAATTTAACTAGACTTACGAGGAAATTAATTCATTGATAATAGGAAAGGAGACAGATAATGATGATGAGAAAAAAATGTTAAAATTTTAATTATGGTTTTAATAACAACCAACATTTTACTGTATATTTATTATTGGGTAGTAGAAGTAATAATACAATAAAGTAATCAAAAATTAAAATAAATATGTCAAAAATATGTTCTCTTTTCCTTCTACTGTAAACAGAAATAAAATCTCTTTTATTATTGATCCAGATCCAGAAAAATAAGCCTAATGGCATTGCCTAATCTATTATTAAAACCTTCAACCTAGGAGTTCAAATTCTAGTCTCAGATGGCATTGAGCATCTTTGTAGATTCACAGTCAATAATAAACAGGGTACAAGGCGACTATTATTTGAAAACTTTTCGATAGTCTATGACTAAAATTATTTGGCAACAAATAACACTGAGAAAAGTCACGGGCCAATCATTAAAAGTGTGCTATTTATATTACAAATTATTTATTTTTATTATATTAGTAAAATTATTTGGCAACAAATGTGCAATTTATAGTAAAGTAAAGGAATATATAATATAATTACCTAATAAATAGCAATACATGATTGAAAAAGCATATATATATTTATATACGCTGACGCTTTTAACATGTTTAAAACTCAATTTTTAAATTTTATATTTTATGAATCTAAAAAAACTTGAAATTTTTCGGTGAAGAAAAGTAGGAATTTTTATTGACTTCAAAATTCATCAACTGACTGCTTAATGCTGACAAATATATTTTCGTTTATAAAGTTCTTTTCTCAGTGCACAACTGCTATCTTCGCAAGCCGATAGTTTGCGAATTCTTGGCAACTGACGACCACAAACAAAAATTCGATAGAAACAGCTGCGTAAATTTGGCACGGATCGAAGCACTATAAAAACCGCTCGAGAATCCGAAAGCAGCATCAATCAACCAGCTTCAATCAGCAATTCAAAACCAAAACCAAAACTAAAACCAAAACCAACCATGAGAGCAATCAGCATCTTCTCTGCAATCCTCGTCCTGGCTGCCTGTCTCCTGAAGAGCACCGAGGCGGTGACCTGTACCGCTGATGCCACCGTCGCAGGATGCATCGACTGTACCCAGTCTGCCAACACTTCGAATCAGGAATGTATCGATGAGGCGGCGGCAGCCAGTACAACTACAACAGCGGCTACCACAACCACGGCCGCTGCGGACGAAAGTACGACCACAGCGACATCCATATCCAGTGGCAGCAATCGAAGGGTCGTCCGCGTCAGCAACCTGACCTACTCAGCCTCGAGGCGCATCCGCGTCGGCAGCACCACCGCTAGCTCCACATCCCGCCGCGGTAACTTCAACAGGCGCTCCGCCAATACGAACCGCAACCGTAGGAATGTCAACCGTAGGAACGGCAACAACGCCAGGCGTGGCAATGCCAGGAGACGCAATGGCAACGGCAATGCCAGGGCTCGCGTCGTTGTTGGTTAGAATCAAGCATAACCATGTAGCTATATACTAATGTATGACCCATTTTTTATGACCAATAAATAATTTAAAAAATAAAAAAAACACAAAGCACTGTTTATTTAACGACCCAGAGTGACATTAACAATTAATCTATAATTAATTGATTGGTCTATAATTAATTCATTAATTGTTCATGCTGATCAGGAGCTTATTTAAGACTTCTACTGTGATCTGCGCTACGAAACATATTATTTAAGTGAATAAAATTATATTTTGTAACGTAATATTTTATTGCCTACTTTTGTCGTTATCAGCTGATGAGCCAATAGCTTAAGCCCCTTTAATGTATATATTTCTAGATTCCAATTCATATACATCTTATCATAAAAAAAGCATTTAACCATCGTTAAAAATATAAGTTCATATTGTAAAAAACACAAGGACCATTCTCATTGCTCATGAACAAAGCAGACGCTTGCTTTGGAATGATAGAAATAATCAATATATCGTTAATTCATCATCAAGTTATAAATCGATTCAATCACCATATATTAAAAAAAAAGAAATAAATAAATTAAATAATAATGTTCACATATTTTTACGTCAGTTTTGATTTTTATTGATTTTAATTTAATTGATTTTAAGATAAGTTAGTGGATTAGACATATGCTTCGATAAATCATATAAACATTTTTTTTTCTAAAGACATTCCTATTTTGGCACAATTCTATTTTAATTTAAACGAATTAAAGGCTTTCTGAATATCAAATTTAAATATATATATTATATTATATTCTATTTTCCGGTAAATTAATTGATTTATTGATTATTATAAATCTATTGTGATAATGGCCCGTTAGCTAGAAAAACCAAAAGGCCAGATTATTTAAAGAAAATATTGTTATTACCTAGTCTCTGCGCATCTTTAAAATTTTAAAAATTCACATTTAAGCTCCGTTTGAATATTTATTTAAACATTTTAGAACATTAACAAAATTCTCTTAACTTTATCCCAGGGAAACGGGGTATGGCCCCACGGCGCGGAGGGATTATTTATTGTGCCACCTGTAAGCTCAGGAACGCACTGGGAGTTGGAGGGATCAGCAGTGCAGTCGATGCACCCGCTAACAGTGGGATCGACAGTGCAGGTCACTGCCTCACTGGTCCTTAGGATGCAGGCTGCCAGCACAAGGACGCCGTATATGATAATGACTTGTGGCCTCATCGTTCCTGATTGAGGTTAACATAAGATGTCACAAAGGTTTTTATAGCGCTTCGACACGCTTAAATTATTGGCACAGCTGCTAATTATTTATTTGCATTAATTTTTTTGGTGTGCTTTCTTCAAATTATTTGCTTAGAATTTGCGTAGGATTGAGTTATAAATTAATTTACAAACATATTTATATTTGTTGTTTTAAGAGAGTTGGCATTAATATATGTATTGATTGCATAAAGTTAAAAAATCTGAAAAAAGATAGCTACATATATTGTGGGATGGTAAAGAACACGATAAAATAGTTTTGAAATCAATGCAAAACAGCAAAAAACAAATCTGTGCTACAAAGTATATCGCATCGTCCTTGAGTTCGGCGCATTACATTTTTTATTGCTTAATTTAAGATAATTTTAAGCCCTTTTGTTTTATTAGTGGATCTTAATATTATTAAAACATTAGCATAATGCTCTTAATTCTACTCCAAGGAAACGAAGAGTGTCCCCATTGAGCAGCGGTTGACTTTTGTGAGGCCTCAGCCACACATTCCGCATACGCAGCGTTGGCCGCCTGTATACAGTCAATGCAGCCGGAAACTGTGGGATCGGCGGAGCAGGTTACCGCCTCGCTGCTTCGTAGGATGCAGCCTGCAAGGATTAAGATTGCGGTCATGATGATAGCTGCCGTCCTCATCGTTCTCGATTAAAGTTGATATTGGATGTCCGCGGGGTTTATATAGGGGCACAAGTTGCGTGAATTATTTTCACAGCTGTTTGTGTCCATATTTTGATGTATTTTCTTCTAATAAATAAATTTTTTAATTTATCCAGGTGTGTGTTGTCTTAAGAGAGAAGGCAGAAGATGTTTTTATTTAATTATTTAACTTGATTTAAAGACTTTTATAGACTGTATAAAAATTGCTTGTCAATTTTTGAAGAGTATCTAAACAAAGTTTCCCTTATCTTTAGTTACATTTGATAGTCTCTAAAATTAAAACAAAATCTTTGCCACTTTATTATCCTTCTATGAAAATCGTTATATTTTTTTCTACCAAATAATAAGATATATAAATGCAGTATGCAGCGCGAATATTTATTTACAAATCATTAAAACATCAGCAACATATTCTTAACTTTATGCCAGGGAAACCGAGATTGTCCCCACAGTGCGCTGGGCGGCCGTGCGGTGGTGGGATACGGAGTAGTCGTTGCTGCTTCGGCTAGGCACTCCGGATCATAGATGTTGACTGTACTCGTGCAGTCCGTGCATCCTGCAACAGTATTATCAGCTGTGCAAGTCACCGCCTCGCTGATCCTTAGGGAAAAGGCTGCCAGGACCAAGACTGCTACTGATACAATTACTGCTGCCCTCATCGTGCCACAAACGCTTGTTTTTTAAATATTATATCGAGCGTGTGCATGTCATTTATAGTGGTTCGGTTCTTGCGTCCTATTGACACAGTTGCTTTTTACAAAATTTGGGAAAACATTCTAGAATTATTTGCAGAGAATTCGCAAACGATCGGCTTAAAACATAATTGCTAAAGAGAACTAATAATTAAAAGAGATCTTTGTTATTTGTTAATAAAAAGCATCTTTAATATGACAAGAAAATAAGGCACAAATGATCGCCATTTTCAATGTGCCAAAAAAATGACGCAAAAATTATGTAAATACAGAAAAACTACGCAATATCATTAGGGCTTTTTTTTTAATAATTATTTTTCCCTAGAAAATATCTATAATGTACAATGTACGTACTTATATCGTACTTTATTCTGCGGATTTTGGAGTTGTAAATATTTAATGTAATGTAAGGTTTTAGTTTCAAGCAATCCCATATTTTGTTTATTTAATGTTTTTTCAGCATTATCCCAATTCCAACCCAAACTTGTAGTATTCAGAATTATAGGTTACACATTTATTCATTTATTTGTAAAGTAGCGTCTTTTTATTCTTAAGAATTATTATCTAGAACTCAAATTCGAATTGTAATATAAAGCTGTCTTTTTGATCTTTAAAACCATTTATGAAAACTAAGTATAAATTTATAGTAATAAATATAAAGCAATAATAATAAAATAATTTTAGAATCCTTTAGACCTTAAATTAATAGTAATTAATATTTAATCTTTATGAATTTTCTGTGCCTCCAAAACACTCCCCAAATGACAACCATTTATGTATTTCTTTCTAAGGTTCAGCATTTTATTAGTTTCCTCTCGTCTCCCTAACCCACTATGACGCGAACATTGCCATTGCGCCTGCGGTTCCTCACGTTGACCCGTCGCACGTTGCTCCTGCGATTTCTGGTGGTGGTGCGCAGCGTGCTGCTGGAGGAGTTCCTGTTGCGGTAGACCCGAATGCGACGGGTGGCGGAAAATCGCATGTTGGTCATACGGACGATTCTCCGTCTGCCTCCGGTGGAGGTGCTGGTCGCTGTGGTGCTGGTTTCCGTAGCCACAGTAGTAGCCTCGGTCGTGGTTGTAGGAGCCACAGTCGTGGTTGTAGCCTCTGCCAAACACTCCGCGTTCTGGGCGTTGGCGGACTGGGTACAGTCGATGCAGTTGGCATCAGTGGGATCAGCGGTGCAGGTCACCGCATCGCTGCTCCTCAGGAGACAGGCGGCCAGGACGAAGATTACGGAGAAGATGGTGGCGGCTCTCATGGTGATTTCTTTTGGCTGTTGGAAAGTTCGGGATTGAGTTGGCTTCCCGTTTCGGGAGAGCTTTTTATACCCGCTTCGATTCCACGCGCCTAAGGCATCCACAAAATTATTTGCAAATTTACGCAGCTGTTTTGTATGAATTTTTTTTTTATTTTCTTGAATTGTTTGCGGAGAATTTGCACAAAGATTGGTTCGAAAATTTGTTTATGGAGAGTTTGCGAAAAAGATCGGTAAGCAAAAACCACCTGTTTTTATTTATTAAGTGCGAGAGATGGGATTTATACGGGTTAGGGACAATGACATTGAATAAGTTGGATGGAAAAGTTATTTCATTGGTGAGATTTTTAATTATATTTATTTCCGCATGATTTATTTATTTTAGCATTGTTTCTCTGTTTTTTAATTTTTATTTAGACAATATTTTAATGTTTTCGTATACGTTTGATATATATTTACTTAAATTCTATTTTATAAATGGATAAAATAAAGAATATACTAATATATAAAATGTAAAAAAAACAGAAACCTATCAAAAATATATATATTAATTGAAACTACATAAGTTTTACCTAAAAAAATAATCATTTTACAAGAATCTGATGTTTTAATGTTATAATTATTATATTATATTCTTATACTTATAAATATACTAAATTTTTTAAATATTAGTTTAAAGTATATTTAAAAAAAAAAAACATTAAAACATAGAATAAAGCAAACATAAAATAAAAGGCTGAAGACTTATTATTTAAAGGCGCCTAAAATCACGCACTAAAAATATTCGTCCGAGTTTGTGGGTTTCCCAGCAATCAGCTTTCTTTTAACATCAACTAATTTTTTTAGAATTCATTTATTTATTGTCGCCGGAACCGTGAAGAGCCATTTGAACATAGCCGGGCGTTTAGTAGATGGGGAAAATATGGTACATATGGGGTATGGGCCTGTAACATCAACTAATCTGCCAGATATTGAGCTAATACTTTGCGTCCTCTACCACGCATTGTAGCCCAAAGAAGCTGCAAATATTTAGCCAAGAAATACGCCTTAACTAGACCCAAAAAATGTAAATATTAGTTTTTTAACAGCTGCTGTAATTCGCCAATACCTGAAGTTCTTTTCAATCAAATTATTAGCCCAGCTGGATCAGGGAGGAGATGAAAGCGGTATAAAAGGGATGGTCTCCGAGTGGAGATCATCAAGCAAACCGTTCCGTTTCCACCGACAACAAGCATGAAGACCACCACTCTTCTCCTGGGCCTTGCCCTTTTCACCTTGTGCCTCTCCAGCTTCACCCGGGCCCAGGGTGATACCACGCCCACCGATGGCAGCACTACGCCCACGGATGGCAGCACAACTCCTACTGATGGCAGCACCACTCCTACCGATGGCAGCACTACGCCCACCGATGGCAGCACGACTCCAACTGATGGCAGCACTCCTACGGACGGAAGCACCAGTCCCACTGATGGCAGCACCTCCCCCTCGACCGGAGGCAGCACCTCCCCCTCGACCGGAGGCAGCACCTCTCCTTCGACGCCTTCGACTCCTTCCTCAGGATCCCCCGACTCCAACTCCCCTTCCACTGGAGGCGATAGCGACAGCGGCAGCGACAGCGGTAATGGCAGCAGCAGCAATGGCAACAACAACCGCAGGAGGAGGCGCCGCCAGCAGATTCAGCGTCGTCGCCGCCAGCGCCAGCGTCAGAGGGCTCAGCGCCAGAGGAACCGCAGGAACAACAACAGGAACACCATCAGGAACAACAACGTCAGGACCAATTAAAAAGGACATTCTTTCATAGACAATGAAACAATAGAAAATTTTATTAAGAATAAGAAGAGCACTAAATAAAAAATAAAGGTTTTTTATACCAAAAAAACAATTCATCTTTCATTTTTTTATAAAAATTTTTTGAATGTGAAAACGAACTATGTTAGGAGCTTTCCATAATATTAAAATTTTAATGATATTGTCCTTAAACATCTGGCATATAGCTTTTTTAATATAAATGAAATCGTACTTCCTTATAAATATCTACCATAGAAATTATGTCCTGAACAGGAATCTATGGTAAAACTTTCCGTCTTATCATGTTTCTTTAAGCAATATGAACAAAAAATATATTTTATAAAAAATATTAATGGATCTTTATTTTATGTCCTGTTTACGAATATAGTTCGGCATTGAAATCTCTATCCATTCTATTTCGATTATTTTACCATTATATTTTACTACTTTACTTATACTTTATAAGTTCATTTTAAAGAATTACTTTCTTTATTCCTGCATGTTTAGATAGATCTAAATAAGTCTGAAGTTTTATCATTTACGGAACTATGATGTGCCCATGGTAAACTTTTAGAAGTAGTCTGAAATAAATCTAGAGAAAACTAACAAACAAAAGCAAATATTTATATAGGTGTCAATAAAGTAAGATATGAAACTCAGGTTCTAGCATTCTATAGTTAAAGTCAAGGTAAATTTTAGGCTCAATGTTTTAAGTATTAAAATACTGAATATATAATTATTTTTTTTGAACTTTAAAACAATATAAGCAAAGCTATTTATTTTCTCATACAAATGGTGTACTGATCAACGCATTTTAAATAATATTACTTAAAAGGTTACAAATAGTAAAATGAACATTGATCGCTAATAAAAAAGTGCACGATTTACGACTTGAATTTTTTATTTGCTTATTACAAAGTCTGCTGACGTTAGAACTTTATTTCTTTTGATCTCTGCTCTGTTGACCTATTCAAAATTATAAGCCGCAAATATACTTGTTTAACTCAGAAACAGGTTACTCCACAATAAATCCAAGTTTAAGTTATCACTTAGAATTATATTAGCACGATTTCTTCAGGGATTCACCAAAGTATACTATATGTATGATTATCCAACGAAATAACAAGTTTTAAAGATTACTTTTTTCAAATAATCAAAATTTATTAATCGTTGGTAGTACTTTATTTACCAAGTACGATCTACAACTTCATCATCCTGGCAATAGATCTTGACGTTGGTACCGGTTCCAAGAGGCTTCAGCCAGGGCTGGCTCCAGATCTGAACTTTGCAATCCTTGTTCTCTGAACCATTGGAGAGTTCCACAACGAAGGTGTCTAGGGATCCCGACACTACTTTTCTAGTTGCTGAGGTTACATTTACAACTCTGTAATAATATTAATTTAATTAATTGCTTTTTTTATATTTTAAATCAACAAAAAAACTTACTCGTATTTGGGTCCCTCTCCGGCAGCCAGTTCCTCGAGGGTGCTTGTCAATAGAGCCTTGGCTGTCTCCAGCTCATCTCCCTCAAGCGGCTTGGGGGCACCGAGTAAACGAGTGCGCTAAAATTGTTTATTATATTATTCACTTTAATGTAGTAATCTTTCCTTAATTTTATTTAATAAGTAACCATCACAGCTTACAAGAGCGGTAGCCACTGCCAAAGTCAGGGCCAAAACAAAGATCACTTTCATAGACTGCATTTTCACAAACACCTGTTTGAAACTAAATAAACCGAGTGCCGAGAGACCTCTTTTATAGCTAAGTCTGACGATATCCGAGTGTTGGGTTAGACTGTGAATATATACATATATATATTTGTTTAAGTGAGTTTAAAACAATCCGATCGCTAGAGAAAGAGAGCAGCTCGTGCACTCAAACCTGAACATGTCGACAATGAAACCGCTCGTTCATTTCGCATCTTTATTTAATTTAAAATTAATTTATTTTCAGACTTGTTTGCGTTTTTATAGATTATTTAATTTTACTGGATTGCGCAGGTCAGGATTTGCGAAAAGATATTGATTCATCGGCAGTTGTGTTCCCACAAAGGGACAAAGGAACAAAAAAAATATTAATATATATATTTTAAGAAAGCCCCGAAAATGTAAATAAAACGAAGAATAAATGCCTTTTGCCATAAGGGGAAATTATCATCATTTAGCAAGTAATCAATACCCAATTTAAAAATTAAAAATCTCTTTTTCAAACTGGGAATCAACTCCCTATTTGACATTAATAAAACTTATTGAGCTCTCATTTTGTTGTATTTAATTTTATTCGAGTTTCAAAGAAAAATAAGGTCAGTTTTAATGTTTTCTACCAGGAGTGATAGACCTTGACGATATCCTTGCACTGGACCTCCATGTTGTTACCGTGCGCCCCAGTCCAAGGCCGTTGCACGATTGTGATAGTGCACTTCTCAGTGACGGATCCATCGGAAAAATCTACAACATATTTGTAGAGAGAGCTAGCCACCACTTGACGAGTCACAGAGAGCACATTAACAACTCTGGAAAAGGAGAAAAAAATTAATAAATATCATCTATTATATCACCAATTTCAGTCATACTTTTCCTTACAGCTTACAACTCCCTGTCCAACATTATATCACTCTCAAAAGAAATAAAATTCTGCGCTTACGCCGACGACTTTCACCTTATCATCCAACACAATAGACACAAAAACCCCACTACCAACCTCTCCACCACCTTCAATCGCATTGACGAATGGTGTTCCCAATCTGGATCAGTGCTCTCAGTAGAAAAATGCAAAACACTTCACATCTGCCGCAAACATAATTGCAGAGCTAAAATAATATCAGGCGACACAAACATTCCAACCACAAACACTCTTAAAATCCTAGGTCTTACAGTAAACCACAGATACAATTGGAACTCTCACATCAACAAATTAAAATCTGAACTTGCCAAGCCCCTAGGAATAATAAAACATCTATCCTCTCTAAAATACAACACCGACACAACAACTCTTATTCAAATAGTTAAATCAATAATCGTTTCAAAAATAGACTTCTGCCTTCCCATATATGGACGCGCACCCAAATCGCAACTCAATAGACTAAAAACCCCACTCAACTCTGCAATTAGATCAGCACTGGGAGCCTTCCGCACCACACCCACAAACAACTTACTGGCAGAAGCCAACATTAATACAATAGAAAACAAAAGAGACTATCTCACAGGCAAACTCTCCAAAAACTTAGTTCAAGCAATAGACACCCCACTAAAAACTCTCACCAAACCCAAAAAAAGGCTTCACAGATACGAGAGTACATTAGATGTAATAGTCAAGATATGCAAGTC
>VNJR01007830.1:0-32906 GCA_008042585.1 Drosophila punjabiensis
AATCAGGTTGAGTACCAGTCCCTGATAGGCTCGCTCATGTATTTGGCTATAACGACAAGGCCAGATATACTCCATTCCGTGGCGAAGCTTGCTCAACGGAGCTCGGATCCACATCAAGAGCACATGGTGTGTGCCAAGCGAGTCTTGAGGTACTTGCAGGGTACGAAGACGTTCCAGTTAAACTACAAGCAAACTGGACAGGCTGTCTACTGTTATGTGGACGCCGACTGGGCTGGAGACGACAGCGACCGGAAATCCTTCACCGGTTGGACTTTTTAGGTGGCAGGAGCAGCGATCAACTGGGAGTCTAAGAAGCAACCCGTGGTAGCTCTCAGTACAACAGAGGCGGAGTATATAGCACTTTCTTCAGCGGCAAAGGAAGCAGTATATATCCGTAAGCTTTGGAGTGAGATGGGTCTTGGTGAAGTCCCACCGATTGTACTACACAGCGATAACCAAAGCGCGCAGTGCCTAGTAAAGATTACTGTATATCATGCGCGCAGCAAACATATAGACATTAGGTATTTTCATGTAAGAGATATGTTTAAGGAAAAGATCATAGATTTGAGATATGTATCAACGGAAAACATGATGGCAGATGTATTAACTAAGAATTTGAGTAAGGTTAAGCATGTGAAATGTATTAATATGATGGGTTTGCTGTAAATAATGTTTATTAGTTATCCTGTAAAGTGACAAACAGCGTTGAGAAGGAGTGTTAGATATATATAATATAGATATATATGGCAACGCCGTCTGTCACCGATTTCGATTGTTGCCTGCGAGCAACTGAACATCGTGAAGTATCGATAAGATTTGAGTTGATTCTGTTTTGTAATTCCGCAGCGAGTAGACGCGTTTCTTATTTTGTATTCTTTAATCTCTAAAATAAAGCACTCACATTTTTCCCAATAGTTTCTAATAAAATGTTTCTGTTTGTATGTATAGGTGGTATTATTAGGTAGGTGGGGAACAAGGAGATTTTCAAAGCATTTTGAAATCTCAAGTCGACTCGTAAGTCTTCATTAAAGACTCCATTGCAATTGCAATGGCCTCCTCGTTGTGTCCCTGGATACCGATTTAAATGCATATATTACTTACACACACCGGTGCTTACAAAAAAATTAACAAATATTGGTACGATTAAAATTATTAAAATATTTTCATTAATATATTACTTAAATACCGAATGAAGATTTGTATATTGTTCCATTTGCCTTTACAAAAATATAAAAAGTTTTTAGAAATTTTATCTAAATTTATTTCTTTTAAGTTTTGAAAAAGTTTAAAATCTACTATTTAACACAGTTCGTCGCACAGTAGCGCCTTTTCTCATTTTACGTTGCAAAAATCATAACTTTTGAACCAAATAAGGTATTCAAATAATTTAAACGGCAACTGGCAGGTAATTGTCGTAAAATTTACATATGTATTGGATAATGTGCCACGCCCACTAATTCGCCCTTTTATAGGGTATCAAAGTGGAAAAATCCATTTTTTTTTCTATGAAGAAAATTTTTTTAAAATATTTTTTATTTAATTTTTTTATGTTATTTTTATGTATTTGCTTAAATAAAAATATTTCGAATGAAAATAAAAAAAATATTTAAATTTATAAAAAAAAAAATTTTGGCTGACCATAAAAAAAAATTTCTTTGTCTTTTTCGTATTAGTATTATTAAAAACCCAATGTAAGGGAAAGATTTTTCATTCAATACAAAAAACATGAACAAATTCAAAGTTATAACCCTAATAAGCGTTTTCGCGCTTAAGTAAGACCAGATTTTTTGGTATTTTGGTATATTTTACCCCTGAGTTGCTTTGGTTTATGCCGTTGCATTTCCGCAGACGCAGCGGGACGCAGCCGATAAAAGTTGATTTTGGTCCAAAAAATATCCACAAAAGTCGTAGTTATAGTGTACTCGGTGGCTTTCATCGGCTTCAGAAGATATAGACCACTTTAATCAGAAAAAAGTGGAAAAATGGACACCTGGCAGGTAGCGATTTACCTGTGCAAGCCCAAACACAACTTAGTTTACAGGCAATGAATGTATCTATCATTTAAAGAAACAAACATGACGATAGCTACCCTTATGTTACCTGAAAGTAGACCAATTTTCAATTTTTTTCTCCTATGATGCAAAAATGGAAATATTTTTCAACTTCGAATGCTCATATATTCTACAAAAAAATCCTAAAATTGATTTTATTTTAGCCTCTTAATCCTTGGGAAATTCTCTGTCGATTAAGTATGGTTAAAATCGTTTTTACGACATCAACTTTTTTGATTTTTGCAACGGCCTTCGTTCTAGAGGCGCTACTGTGCGTCGGAGGAACCACCGCCGGGGTAACTACCGCCGGAGGAGCCACAGAAGGACAATTGGAAGCCAAAGGCATGTCGTTGGAGGCAGCAGCATGCGACGTGGATGCCTGGTCGATGTTTATAAGCTACAGAACTGGGGGCTGAAACTACTTCTTCAATAGAGCCGACGTCCACAGTCACGGCGTTATCAGCAGATTTGTTCCAAGGGGTAAACTGCATAAGGGGAGTGCTCGCTGGGTCTGAAACAGGCAAAAGCGATCAGAAAGGTTGCTTCTTGGTTTGTTTACCGAGTCACAACTGCTAAGTGACAACACCTAACAAACACCTGCAGTGATTTTGGGACTGTTCGGACAATTATCAGCACAACAGGTAACCATAATTTTCTGAAATAATTTATAGGAATTGTAAACACACAAAATAAAAAAAAATAAAAGAATATTAATAACTTGATATGAAGCTATTGTTGTATGACATTAGAAAAGCCAAGGTGAGGGGTTTTCTAGATAAGCCGGATGATATCTTCGAGGACGATGTCGATGACGTCAACAGGCTGTTGGACGACTTAGCCATCGACGACAGCACAAACTCGACTTGACTCTTCTCTATCCCAATTTTAGAAATTTAGATTTAGCAGTGGCAGGATTCAAAACGGCGGATTGGACAGACATCATGGTGGAGCAAAGAGCTAGGCGAGAAGAAGGTTAGGAAACCTTTCAACAATAGCTACGGAACCAAAGATTGGCAGCCGTACAAGGAAATAACCAAAAAATATAACAAAGCGATATAAGCAGAAAAGAAAGACTCTTGGAGCAGTTACTGCGAATCGCTAGAAGGAGTTAAAGATAAAGCTAGGCTAAACAAAATCATCACCATGGAAAGAATTCATTAGGGGATAGACGTCTTTGACAAATTCAAAAGCCCAGACGACAAAAACATGCACGGGAAAAATGGCTGCAAGCAATCTTCCAAGCATGCATCAAAACAGCACACATATCACGTCCGTGGAAGGAAGCGAGAATAGTCCTCATACCAAAACCAGGGAGAAAGGGACATATCCAAGCCAAGGATTATAGGCCGATTAGTCTTACCTCATTTCTAATGAAAATACTGGAACGGATCCTAGATATCCATATCAGAGAAAGAACGTAGAAAAACCTTTCCAAAGCACAACACGCACACAGAAAATGCCAATCCACTGAAACAGAAACAGGAGAACAATGAGGTGGTGTGGTACATAGAAAAGGCTCTACTTTTCAAAAACTACGCAATGACCACCTTCCTGGACATTGAAGGAGCCTTTAATAACTTTAACGCAGATTCCATCCTGAGCTCCCTCAACGGTATAGGAGTAGAAGGAGGCATCAGAGCGTGGATCGGCGCAATGCTGACGAGCAGAAGGATAACAGCCGAACTGAGTGGCACTCATCACACAAGACTTGTGAAGAGGGGCACACCTCAGGGGGGAGTCCTGTACCCACTGCTCTGGCTGAATACCATGGACGCCATACTAAAAACACTCAACAGCGAAGGAGTAAAAGTGGTAGCATACGCAGACGACGTAGTCCTACTTGCTTCAGGACCATTCCCCGACGGCATCAGCGAACTAATGACAAGGGGCCAAACAAAACTCAATGCAAGGGCAAAAGCCTGTGGATTGGGCATACATCCAAGTAAAACGGAACTCATGCTCTTCACTAGGAGAACAAAAGTCCCCAGCTTCACAAAACCAAAGACAGATGGCATAGAATTGGGAGTGATACAGGAAGCGAAACTGTCATGGAAACTGACCATAAACAAAAGAGTCAAGAAAGCGAGCATAGCATTCTATTCCTGTAGAAAGATGTTCAGAAAGAACTGGGGCAATTACCCCAGGATAACATGGCTTTACACAGCGGTTACAAGACCCATACTCACATACGGAACACTAATATGGTGGCCAGCATTAACTAGGGCATACAACAACCAGAAACTCACTAGGATACCGAGACCGCCATGCGCAGGTGCCACGGTAGCACTAAGAACATGCCCCGCTAAGTGCCATTCTGAACATAATAACGATGAAGCATTTCATCAAAAACACTACAGGCCAAAGCGCGGTACGACTGAAGGCTAGTCAAACCTGGAAAAACTACCACCCCGGGTACTGCAGGATTCTGATCGAGATAAACTAGCCAGGAAAGGGTCAAATGAAAACTCAATAACAACAAATATTCAGAATTCAACAAAAAACAAATCTGATCTCTGATCTCCAAGAGTAAAAAGGACATCAGCCAATAACGGCCATCCTAGCTTACCTGAATGACACGGGCTGGTATCAAAACGCAGCTCAGCTCTAATTCGAGGGTATCAGAGCATCGTCACCACTTTACCTACCTACCTACGTTACTAAGTTTTTCACATTACACAAGCACTAATTATGTACACGAAATAGCTGAAGTCCAAACTGTAAAACAATATATATAAAGATAAACTGTAAATCAGTGAAATTATTGAATAAGATAGTCATCTTCCAAGTGTCAAATCAAGTTTTTTGTGCCCTATTTTTTCTTGTACTTATTTAATTTTGATAAAATTAAATTAAAAAATTATAAAATGTACTATGTACATATATTTTTACAATATTACAGTATAAAAGTTCGGCTAAAACTGTGTAAACAGCAAAATTATCATTAACATTAGTAACATTAGATATAATGAAACAAAATGATAAAGTAATAAAGCACATTACATAAATAAAAAAAAAATAAAATAATCTAATAATCTATCTCCTAAATGGTTGGCCCGAATAAATACAGTTCTTTCCGAAGACATTTTATTTGTTTAGGAGAAGAGGTCCTCCTGTAGTAATTTGCAGTCCTGTGTCAGTTTCTACTCGAAAGTGAATTTGATAACATTTTCGGATTTCGCTTTTAACATAAGCTATTTTCTCGTGTTACTTTAAGCAAAGTTTCCTATTGGTCCCTTTTAATCCCAAATTCAGCTAGCCGGTCCTCACAAAAGGTTTTTCTTTGTCTAAGTTTTTCTAAAAAAGGGCTGATCAAAGTTTGGCCCACTGTTCTCTCGAGCATATGAACATTAATGGGGAACTAATTTAAATCAAAAAATAAAGAAATATTTCAATTGCAATCAGCTGTTCTGGGTGCAATGCTAAATAATCGTTACAAAAAAAAAAGAGTTGCCATGGTTTGGGAAAAATCACAAAATAATTATTAATAAATCAACTATTCTACCTTAAGCTAATTTAGTCATGCAGTGATGTTCCCAAGACATTAGAACATTAAATATAACTTACATTTGCAATTTTCATATTCGCAATGAGTCCTGAAATTCAAAAAATTCCATAATATATATTTACACATCTGACTTGGAAAACTAAAACGCGCATCTCAAACAGCTAAGTAACTCTGTCTATGAACGAACGGTTGACAATTTAACTTTTGCGATAAATTTCAGACGATCGAATCTTTCTCTACAAAGCCGAAAAGGACTAATGAAGAATTAGCTCGAATTAGCTCGACTATGTCAGCCCGTAAGACTCAGTTGGCAATGAATTGATGAAAGAGAAAATTTAAAGGTGAGGAAGTGCTCATTTCAGCGTTGTGCAATTTTCACGGAAACTAGACGACAAATTATCGAGCAATTGCAAAATCTTATCCATGAGCCTAATGAATTTAAGGCGAGGCAAATTGTCGTGAACTGCCCATTTTACCGTTCTGAAAATACTTAAAGTGTGCCCTCGCGCAATACATTCTAGTATTTTGATTTTTCGGTTCCCTACAGGACTTTAAAACGGTGCTCCCTCCCACTGCCTTTAAATGGTGTTTTTCAATCTTCGTACTTAACGGAAAAAGGACAATTTGACATGTCTCTTTGGTTCCTCTTTATATACATTTGGTGGACTGATAACATTTGCTGTCAATTCTGTCGTTATCAACATGGATTTCCCAACGAATTAAAGATTATTTTGACTATATTTTTTTTTTGTGTGAACACTTAATTGTTTTTTAGATTACATTTCTGAATATATAAATAATATTACCATTACTTTGACAATATGAATGTGAACTTAGACATACATATACATATATATTACTTCAAAAACCACATAGAATACTAAAAAGAAATACTTCATGGCTTCACTTAAAAATAGTATTACAAATAAAATGCAATGTTGACAGGATTTATGTAAATTTTGTTGCGAATATAAATTAATTCAGAAGGGGCTTGTATGTATATATAAATTTAAATATAAAATATATAAATTTATTTGTTTTTGTGAAACTCCTCCATGCACAGTTTGCAGCTCCAAGAACCCTCCGGTGGAGTCATGAGTGGTGGCGAAAGGCAGTACATATGGTAGCCACGGTCGCAATCGTCGCAGAATAGTAGCTGGTCGTCATTATCAGATGTTCCACAAATAGAACAGTACTTGCATTCAATGCATTGCCAGCGATAACGTTTCACTGATATAATCATATTTGCTGTGAACTGAAGACACGATGGATGGCCAGAGCGACCGCAGTCTGAACACGACACAAGTTCTTCGGGCATATTAGTTTTCTTATTTTCCCGCTGATCGCCGAGACAGAAATCGCAATATGGAGATGGTTGTGCGATGTCGCGTTCAACGCGCTGCTTGACTTTCTTGGGACTTGCTCCAGTTGAAGTCGAATGATTCGCTGTAGCATACACTGCCGGAGCACTAGAGACGTTGGGTGTTGTTGAAACCAATCCCATGCTCATGCCTCCTGCCACACCAGTCATAGTCGCTAAAGGAATTGAGTCATTGGAAGCTCCAGCGTCATTTAAATTTTTTTCATATGACATAGCTATGTTGTTTGTTGGCATAAGCAGTGCTGACTGCGAAGATTCATCGTTTGTGGGAATTGGTGAAGCGGAGTTGGAGTGGGACGCATAGATATTACCTGTAGCAGCAGCTGCTGCCGTACTAGCTGCGTGTGCCACTGCTGCGGCAGCAGCTGCTGCGGCTGCAGATGTATTTGCATTATTACCACCGCCACCACGACGCCTTCGATCAGCTTCTCCTTCAACAGCGTTCCTACGACGATTGCCTAAAAATATAATATTATAAATATTATAAAGCTAAACTTATTTCAATGCACTAAAATCTTTATTTAGAAGAAAAGGAAGAAAATGAAAATGAAGAAAATAAGCTAAGCCTTTTATAAATTATTTTTATATTTTTTATTAAATATACGAGGGCAGTCAAATAAGTACTTAGCCTCACCGCCCGATGACGTCACTATCGCAAGAGAAATTTACTATCGTGTAGTACATTCTCGTAGACGGCTCGTAGTTTTGTTTTGACTGCTTGTGAAATCGGACGTGTCCGCGGATTTTAGAGAAAGAGCAATATCGGTCTGTAATTCGATTCTTGCTTTTGGAAGGAAAATTGCGCAGCGAAATCAAAGAGCGCTTGTGTTAAGCGCAATCCGAAGAAGTTTCTGCGTCGCTTCGTGACCGTCGATGAAACATGGATCCACTTGTACACACCAGAGCCCAAGGAACAGTCGAAACAGTGGACTTCACGCGACGAACCTGCTCTGAAGACTGTCCCATCGGCCGGAAAGGTGATGGCAACCGTTTTTTGGGATTCACAAGGTGTGATCTACATCGACTACCTGAAGAAGGGCAAAACGGTCACAGGGCTGTACTATGCCGACCTATTGGTCCGATTCGCCGCCGAATTGCAGAAAATATGGCCCCATTTGGCGAACAAAAAAGTGCTCTTCCATCATGACAACGCACCGGCTCAAACTTCCGCCCTCGGCACGAACAAAATGGTCGAATTGGGCTTCGAACTGCTACCCCATCCACCATATATTCCAGAGTTGGCCCCGTGTGATTTTTTTTTCAAACATGAAAAAGGAAACTTGCGTCGAATGAGAAGCTCGTCTCCGCCACAAAAACCAGGCGGGTTAAAAAAAATTGAGCATCTCTGGGCCAAGTGTATCGAGCTAAAAGGAGATTATGATGAAAAGAAAATAGCCACTTTTGCCAACTTTTCTTTTTCTTTTGAAGGCTAAGTACTTATCGCACCACCCTCGTATATGGGCATTTTCAGAAAAGGTCTACCGCGGCCAAAAACATCAAAAGTTCTTTAAATGCGTTTTTTTTTTTAACTTAGTTACATTAAGAAATGTTCCACTTTTCACCTAACGATCGCTATCTTGCCCATAAGTAATTGGAAAAGGTATGCGGAATGAAATACAAAACTAACTGTACTATTCCAGCTTGCATTACAATAAATTGTCGCTTTCTAGAAAACGACTATTCGCGGTTATGTCTCTGAGCACAGCAGAGCGTCGAAATTTGATTTGCACATATTGTGCAAATAACCCATCTCAGCCAAAAAATGAAATTTTTCATTATTTTTTTGGCTATGGGATTCAAGAAAACTTTTATTTATAAAGGTCTTTCGGATATTCAGAGTGAAAAAAAAAAATGGAAAGAGGCCCTGGTTCCGAAAAAAATGTGAATTAGAGAAGTCCCAAGATAGAGCAAAATTAATGACTGAAATTGTGGGTCGAACAGCTAAATCGTACGTGCGCTAGCAAAAAAAATACAATGTGAGCGAGAAAACTGTAAAAAAATATATAAAAGAATTGGAAGTGATAAAATGTTCAAAAAAAAAAAAAAAAACGGTTCCTAAAGTCTCAGATGCCCATAGAGACTATGAAACTGCGGCTGCGTGCGCTTACTAAAAATTTGTTTTCTACAAGCAGTTGTAAGGTTTGCATAATGGACGATGAGACATATTTCACAATGGATGGTCATGAATGGACTTCAAAGTATTAATTTAAGCTGCCTAATACAAAGTTTCCTGAAAATGTTTTACAAATGTATTCTGGAACCATTTGAGCATCGAGTTTGTGCCCAAGCTTCAAAACCCTCCAAATGTGCCTTAGTTAAGACCAATTGAAAAGTTTTGGGCAAGTTTGAAAAGAAATGTATACAGCAATGATTACAAGCCAAAAAACATCAACTGTTTAAAATTAAAAATCAAAAGGGAGCTTTCTAAAATTGATACAAAGGGAATTCAGGAGGCTATGCGCAAGGTGCCCGGAAATCTAAGGAAAGCTGTTCGCTATGGTCATGTAAGTTTTCTGTAAAATAGATTAAAGTCTAATAAAAAACACATACAAAATTTAAGTTTGTCAAACATTGAATAAATTTGTTTTTTGTATTACACAGTTTGTTCGTATTTCAACCCGCATACCTTAATATGATGTAGTCTAGCACTGAATTTACCGTCTCAAAATCAATTTTAAGCAAAGACGTGATATTTCTTCGTTTAAATTGGGCTTTCCGACGCATTACTGGCTAGGGTTCTTGATACTTCAGTTTGGCCTGAACATGCCATAGTTCACGAATTCATTCATAAAAGTAATCCTGGGGCTCGTGGGTCTTTGACTAGAGCTCCAAAAAACTGATTGATTCCTTTCTCCTTCACTATCAGAATGTTCGCAGTTTATTAGGCAAACTTAGTAAACTGCACGTTAATAGTGCCTCTTTCGATGCCAATGTTATTGCCTTTACCGAAACTCGGCTCAATTCGACCGTCTCTGATAGCGAATTATTTGCTAGTAACTACGTCGTCTATAGATGTGATCGATAATTGCGAAGCGGCGGTGGTGTTCTTATCGCGGATAAGTCTGATCTAGCTTACAAATTGGTTCCGATAACTGACACAGATAGCAATTTAGAGCTTGTTGCGGTTCGCATTCAAGTTCATGACTACTCTGTTTATGTCTCATGCTCGTACATGCCACCCCGGTCTGACACGAACATTAACTTACAGCATGTATCATTAATTCTGAACATTCATTCTACTCTTTGTGCTAACGATCACCTTATTGTTATGGGAGATTTCAACCTTCCGTCCATATCTTGGATGACCTCCCCTGACTCGAATGTTCTTATTCCCACTGCGCCCCATGATTTTGTTCACGGCCTTATTGACCTTTCGTTGGGACAAATAAATCATGTAAGGAACTGTGGTGACAATGTCCTAGACCTTATTTTTGCCTCGGAGTTTGGTAATGCCTACGTTTCTAGAAATGACCCTCGCTCCAGCCCCGAAGACGCTTATCACCCCACTCTTGAGATAATTCTAGAAGTATCTACTCCATTACTGTATTGTCCTTTAACTGAGACAGCCACTTTTCGCTGTTTTCGTAAAGCTAATTTCTCTGAAATGAACACTTATTTATCTTCGGTCGATTGCACTTTTTTAGACTCTCCTACTTACGATCCGTTTCAATGACATTATATACTCTGATTTTGACATGTTTGTTACATCGTTTTCTCGTCGACTTTCCAACTTGAAAAATGTGAAGTCTAGACTTTTAAAAAAGTTTAGTAGAACCGGGTTGCAAGTCGACCGTGCTAGATACTTAACAGCAAGTTATAATGTTTTGGCACATAATTCTCAGTGCTATAACACCTATCTGACTCGGTGTAGAAACGAGTTTCAGGCCCTACGCAATTTTACGCGTTTGTCAATTCTAAACGAAAATCTCAAATCTTTCCATCCTGTCTTCATCTCAACACAGAGTCCGCTTCTAACGAGTCTGACATCGCGAACTTATTCGCTAAATTGATCTAATCGTCGTTCTCATCTATTAGTTTCGATACTACATCATCGTGTCCATATCCTCATCCGCGCTCCAATTGCATCTTCATGCCCACGATTAGTGATGATGATGTTCTTCTGAACCTCAAAACACTCAAATCTTCCTTCTCTTCTGGTCCAGATTTGGTACCCAGCTGTGTTTTGAGAAATTGTGCTAGTGCGCTAAGTAGTCCACTGTCCAAGCTGTATCAGTTGTCTCTTCAGTTTTCATTTTTTCCCGAATGTGGGAAGGAATCCTTCATAATTCCCCTTCAGAAAAAGGGTAGTAAGTAAGCAATCGCAAGGTGAATCAGCTACAGGTGATTAAACAGCTCTTTCACAAGTACTGGGCCCCGGCAACTGCTGCTGGTCCACTGATATCCACGAGGCGATCAGCTGTTCAAGCTTTAAGCTTTCAACCGGCTTGTGTCTGAGCCAAACATCAGTGCCACACTTTGGCGGACATTCAGATAAGTCTAGGCGGCTGTAAGCCCGGCTCAGCATTTGTCTTCCATTTTAGTTAATTACTCAACTTTATTTGGTAAATTTCAGTACAACTTCAACCTCCGAAGAGATAAGTCGTGCCACAACAGTGTTAAGCCTAGCAAACCATAAACGTTATCATCAAAATCTTGCACAAACAAATTTCAACCACAAAGAGAATATAAAAAACACAACAACACCAAATACACGAAAACCTCAAATCCGGGCTCAAGCCCTTTACCAGCAATCATGACAGACCCACCAGACATTTAAAAAACTACCGCAAAATCATACCATTCCCAATTAGGCGAACCAAAATTTATTGTAATTAAAAGGAAGGACAACGGCTCGTTTGAAAAACTGTCACCATTCATCATTAAAAAATCAGTGGACTTTGCCTGTGGAGGAGAAGTTGACGGATGCAAAAAAGTAAGAGACGGCACAATATTAATAAAAACTAAAAATTAATTGCAAGCCAAAAAGCTCCTTAAACTTACAAACAATCGCAGAAATCGAAGTTACAACAAATGAACATAAAACATTAAACTTCACTAAGGGAGTTATTTATTGCAACGACCTTAGATATATCGACGAAGACACAATCCTACAAGAGTTAAAACAACAAAAAGTAACACAAGTGAAAAAAATAAAGAAACGAGAAAACCCCAAAACTAACTCTGATAGGAACAACCTCGCTTTAATTGAAACAGAATTGATCATTAAAACATTTGAATCGCACAAACTCCCAGAAATATTACGAATCGGTTACGAAACAGTTACGAGAGTTTATCCCACTCCCACTCCGATGCAGAAAATGCATCCGCTTTGGCCACCCAGCACCAATATTCAAAAGCTCCGAAACCTGTACTAATTGTTCAGAAATTAAACACACAAGCGACACAGAAACATGCAAAAACGAAAAATGTTTAAACTGCAAAAACAACCCAGAACTTGACCATCAGCACAGCCCAATCGACCGCAAATGCCCAACTTTCATAAAAAACCAAGAACTAACAGCCATTAAAACCACACAAAAAGTAGATCATAAGACCGCCCAACGTATATATTTTGAACGACACGGATTTCAATTGAGGAACACCTATGCCAAAACACTTACAAACGCCACAACCCAGATGACAACAAACCTTCAATCACCAAATACTAATAAAAGTACACACACAGACATAACCCAAACACAACTTAAAATTTCGCACACCACACCCACATCAGGAACACATATCACTTTACCGAAGACAGCAGCCACCGGACCAGCCAAAACAACTTTATCATCAAGCCCAACTCTTCAACACTATCACCACCACGATTACGACAAACTAGAAGACATGGATACTGACTGCATTACACACACCAGAAAACTAGCTACACCATACTCGTCACAACTCACAGAAGATCTTAAAATAAAAATCTTTTCTAAAGATAAGTCTAATACACTATCTACGAATCTAAAAGCATCCAAGACAAAGGCCAAGCGATAGCAAATCCATATAGAACTATAAACCCTAAGTAAGACTTAAACCGTTAACACTACCAATAAAGTTAAGTTACAAGCTGTATTTTTCCTAAAATGTCGTTAACTGTAATTCAATGGAACTTTTAAGGATATGTAAACAACTATAGCCAACTCATTATTCTAATCATAAAATATACACCGCAGATCATTTCCCTCCAAGAAACCCACATACAATAAATTAATAACATACCAACCCCAATAAACTACAAACTATTAACAAACACAGCCACCAACAGATTTGGCGGTGTAGCACTATTAGTTCACAAGTCAATTCAATACACTATTCCTCACATCACAAGCGATCTAGAAGCAATAGCCATAAATATACAATCTAAGCTAAAATTAAACATATTTTTAATATACATATCTCCCACCAAAAACATTACTAATTAGACACTTCAAAACACATTTAATACACAACAAGCACCCTCACTAATTATGGGAGACTTCAATGGATGGCATCCGTCCTGGGACTCACCAACAACGAACACACTAGGAATAATAACTCAAAGATTTATTGACAACGCGCACCTTATTCTACTGAACGACAAATCTCCCACACATTTCTCAACACACAATACTTACACACACATCAACCTCACACTCTGCTCTCCAATCTTGGCACCTCACACTAAGTGGGAAATACTGAACGACCTTCATGGTAGTGACCATTTTCCTATTATCACGACCCTATTTCCAACAACTTTTACACAAAAATTAACCAGACCCTTTTTCAAACTAAAGGAGGCCAACTGAGAACAGTACAAACTACTTACCCAACAAACAAACGAAAAATACTCAACTTCCCAAAAACGTAAACAAAGAAGCAGCTCAAATTAACAGAATTATTCTATATAGCGCAAACCTTTCCATCCCACAAAACTCACCAAATACTCATCCATACAGGGTTCCATGGTGGAACAAACACCTCGACCAACTACGAAAACAAAAACAACTTGCCTGGCAAAAATTAAACCGAATAATTACAGTAGAAAATGTTATAGACTATAGGCGCAAAAATGCCAAATTTAGGTTCGAACTTAAAAACAGTAAAAATGAAGCTTCCAATTCTTTCACCTCTACCATCCAACCCGCTACCCCCTCATCTAAAATTTGGTCCAATATAAGACGCTTCTGCGGACTTAACCTAGTAAAGCAAATTCATGCGATCACAAACCCACAAAACAACGAGATAACATTAGATGGCAACGAAATTGGTAACATATTTGCACGACACTTCTCAGACCTCTCCGGCGACTTGAACTTTTCAGAGGAGTTCCGAAACCACAAATACAAAAGCCACTTTCAAAACTATACTCCCTCTGCAATAGCCCAAGCCATAGAAAAGACATAACATACTTATAACTCACCTTAGCCCTACAAACATTAAAAGGATCTACCCCAGGATTAAACAGAATATCATAACAAATGATTAAAAATAGCTCCACTACAACAAAAAATAGAATAACAAAACTTTTCAATGAAATATTTATTAATCACATACCACAAGCTTACAAAACAAACCTAATCATTCCAATCCTCAAGCCGAACACAGTTAAGACTAAAACCACCTCCTACCGACCCATTTCGCTCAACTGCTGTATAGCAAAAACACTAAATAAAAAAATATCCAAAAGACTCTGGTGGTTCGTGACACATAATAATCTACTAAACGAAAACCAATTCGGATTTAAAAAAGGCAAATCGACTTCTGACTGTCTTCTTTATGTAGACTATCTCATAACGAAGTCAAAAATGCACACATCCCTCGTCACCCTTGATTTCTCAAGAGCCTTTGATCGAGTAGGTGTACACTCCGCGTCGAACCACATACATCGAACTCATTACCCTTATTCAATGGAATTCCCCAAGGTTCGCCCATATCCGTAATACTATTCATTATTGCCTTTAACAAACGATAAGTGTTCACGCCAAATAGGCGCTTGTTTTCACGAGGCAGTGTAAACCCTCTGCAGGCCTCGAAATATCCCGTACGATTTCTCTCTCTCTCTCTCTCACCAAACTTCAAAAGAGCTTCAAATCAGCACTCACAAGCTAGGCTTAAGAACATTTGTAATTAGTACCAACTACAACTCCTTTCAATAAACACCAAAGACGCACGTCGCGCAAAACCCCGAAAAAGTTCTACGTGTTTTTATTATCGAGTGCAACCTCAGGTTGAAGCCGCCCCCCTCCAAACATTGGTCCATCAGAGCCAGATATTCCTACTCCAGCAGTACCGGTGGCTTTAACACCGCACAAGATAAGTTCTAATTATATTATTGCTGCCGGTCATACTGTTAGGTTTGCGAAACTCAATTCGTTAAACTTCTCTGCATGATTACTGTCTAAAATCTAAGTCCGATTAATCCGACACCACGGCAGCATAATAACTTCCGATTCAAAAATCAAAAAGTGTGTGTTCAAATAAATGCAAAAGCCACAGTGAAACATTTACTTCCGAATTCCTCTTGGTTTACTGTGTTCCATCGCTTGCATTTATTTACCCTTATCCACATCCACATATCCGATACAGTCCACTCCACAATTCTACAATCGTTGTCAACATTTACATATGTACATTTGGCTTAAAAATATTTTTACATATTTTGTCCAAGCCTACAAAATTGCATAAACACATCTAAGTAATTTACTATTACTGCGATTATTTTCTGTTTTCTGCGAGTTCCTAAATTCAAGTGTGTATAAATAAATACCGAAAGCCACAGTGAATATTTCTATTCAGAAAAGTTCCCAATTCCTTTTCGTTCACTGTGTTCCGCTTGCATTTATTTACCCTTTCCTACATATATACAGTCCACTCCACTGATCTACAATTACCGTAGACAATTTACATCCAAATTCGTTTTTGTTTTTCCTTAATACATATATTTACATTATAATATACAAATACAAAACATAAATCTAAATATATAACAAATACAGTCCACAACTCATATAAGTAAATATATTCCCACAACCCACGGCACAGAACCGCCGACTTAATTTGTATATTTATTTATTTTCTCTCCCTTGCTCTATCCTGAGCAAATAAACATATACACATTGCAATTACATACAAACATAATCGTCTGCAAGTCGACGCTCCGATTTTGGCAATTTTTCCTCCTCCGTTATCTCCGCTATTCTGCATTGGCATACGGCTAATGCAAAGAGTCACACGCACGCCTTATCTATAAAAACAGTACCGCATAAAATACAGCAGCGGTCAACTGAATAAGTCCAGGCATATAAAATAATTTTTAAATTATTTTTAATAAAAGTCCAACAAATTCCAACTAACTAATTCAGTTAGAATTTTCAGTGCGCATCCATATCCGCATTAGTGTGACCGCCTCCGTTTTCCTGCTCAGTGGATATTATAGCGTTAAAGTCGAACCTTCCGCACATAAGCAGTAAAAATTAACTAATAAAAATCCTGCGCGTCTATATTACGATTCCAGTTGGTTCCTAAATTCAACTTCCAACATCGACACAAATAATTTGATATATAATTTAAATAATTTTAAATTTATAAAGTCAATTTACGTAATATATATATTCAGAATGACTTCCTCTATTTTAAATAAATTTACTTTGACCTGTGACCGCCTCAATCACTTCGAGTCCAAATTCTGCAATCCAGCAGAACCACGTCCATCTCAGTATACGTGCAAGGTTCATCTTGACCAAGTCCGAGCGCTATGGGATAAGGTCGAGAAAGAGTACGAAGCTTGTTCAGAGCTTATTTCAGTTGGTTTTGAGGGCCCGGCGGACACCTTGCCTACTCTTCAGGCAAAATACGACTATTCATATTTTCTTTATGAAAGGTGCTCCGCCCAACTAATGGAACAGATCGAAACGATCTCTGCTAAAGCAGCTCCGGTTCAACCTATTCCGGCCCAAAACTCCGTTCCGTCTGGCTGTCGGCTTCCTCCGTGCGATATGGAAGTTTTCTCTGGCGATTATCTTCGCTGGCCGACTTTCCGAGATCTTTTCACAGCAGTCTATATAGATAATCCTGCTTTGACACCTGTTGAAGAGCGTTTCTTTCTTAATGCCAAGACAAGTGGTGAAGCTAATTCCATAGTTTCCAATTCGCCCCTCACCAACGATGGTTTCCGCTCAGCCTGGAGAAAATTAACTGAGCGTTTCGAAAACAAGCGGTCGTTGGTGAACAGCCATCTGAAAAAGTTACTCAACATGCAGTCCGTCATACATGAATCTTCGGCAGCTCTTAAGGAGCTGCAAACTTCTATTTAAAATTGCCTTACAGCTCTAAATATATCCGGCTTGTCTACTGAGAATTGGGATTGTCTCCTGGTCTATTTGTGCTCCACGAAGCTTCCAAGACTGACGCTCTCATTATGGGAGCAATCCATTCCAAATATGACCGAAATTCCTACGTGGTTAAGACTTGATTCCTTTCTTACTGAGTGCCATAGAACTTTAGAGAATATCGATTCTATTCAGCCTCCTACGTTACGCCTCAGTCCGTTCAAGCACGAAAAATCCATCGTGGCACCGCGAGTACTAAAATCCTTTAGTACGCGGATTTTTTCCATGTCCAGAAGATGTGATTTGTGTTCAGCAGCGAACCATCCACGCTTCCTCCAGATGACGATAGAAAATCGTACCGCGTATATCCAAGAAAGAAGGTTGTGCTTAAATTGCTTTGCAAGCGGTCATCCACTCCGTACTTTCACAAGCGCCCACAGCTGTTCCACTTTCTACGGTCGGCACAACTCTGTCTCCAGTGTTCCGATTCTTCTTGATGCCACAACGCAAAGTTCTCCACCTATCCAAAGGATTTCCTCGTTCTCCACGCAAGTGACCACTGAACCCAATTCCTCCAATTATTGGGTTCCATATGACAACATAAAAAGCAGACGTTCCCGAGGTATTTTATCCTACTCATGCCGAGTCTGCCAAGGGACAGGCTTAGGCTTTGCGCTGAGAAACGGCTCCAGGCAGTCATCGAAAAAAAATACTGCGTCAATTGCCTGGCCCACCACCATTCCCAAGGATCGTGCCGCAGTGACGACCGATGCCAGAAGTGTGGACAGGATCACCACACTCTTCTCCATATCCACGAGAGCTCAGCGTTATCCTACGCTTTCCAGAGCTAAGACCTACTGAGATTTTTGCTGTGTATCCTCGCAAGGGGGGGGGGGGAGAATGTTCACGCCAAAAGGCGCTTATTTTCGAGTGGCAGTGTGACTCCGCTTGCAGCCTCACAATGTCCCGTTTGTTCTCTCTCCCTCTCTCTCCGATGAGCTTCCAATCCGCTCCCCGATGATATTTTTAAGTCTATTTGTAATCAGTACCAATTTCAACCTTGTTTATTAAACACCCAAGACGTTTTTTTTATCGAGTGCATCCTCAGGTTAAAGCCGCCCCCTCCAAACACTCTCATTTATTTTATATAAAGACTCGAACCTTAGCAAAAGACACGCAAAAGCTTTCAATACGGTATTCACTGGCTGAGTGAGTTCTGCGCTCGTCTCCAATATCTACTTTATGTTTCCCTGAATTATCATTTTTTCTCTCTATTAATTTTTATCTTTACTCTACCATTCTTTAGTGCTTAGTGCAAAACTCAATTTTTGGCAACTCCTAACTCATGTTTTTTTTTTCTTTCTCTCTATTCCTTTTTTTTTGTTCAGCCAGAAAACTCACACCAAATACAAAATTAAAACCAAAATAGCCGCTTAAAAAAATTAAA
The DNA here is from genome assembly GCA_008042585.1 of Drosophila punjabiensis. Classification (NCBI taxonomy): domain Eukaryota; kingdom Metazoa; phylum Arthropoda; class Insecta; order Diptera; family Drosophilidae; genus Drosophila; species Drosophila punjabiensis. The sequence continues at coordinate 18,698 of VNJR01007830.1, forward strand.
TTATGTTTTGTTTGAACGCTCACCAATTTTCGAACAGCTTTCCGACGAAGAAAGCGCTTTTTTCGGGGATACCTGAAAATTGCTGCAGAAGCAAAAATCATATATTTATTGTTCTTGGAGACACGGGGACCTTCCACTTTCTGTTATTAATTTCCTTTAGCGTTTACTTTCACTCTTTTTTTTTCTTTCTTTTCTGTTTTTCTTTTTTTTGTTTGGAGTGGGGTAAGTTGCCGCTAAGATATTTGTCTCGATTGTTTTATAGGTTCATTTCATAAATATTTTGAATTCTAATTTTCAAAAATTCGCATCGAAATTGCAAAACACACATAACAGAAAAACCATAAAAAAAAATTAATTAGAAATAATAAAACAATAAATTACCACGGCCAGAAACTCGACATATTTTTTAGTACTCTTTTCTCTCCTCCTTTTCTTTTCCTCTCTCCTTCAACACCTCTTCATCAGCTTGTGAGGTTAAAAATTATATATTTTTTTGTGCTGCTGACACTTTATCCCTGTTTCCGTTTTTTTTTTTTTTTAACTCGCGTGTTCCTATTTTTTTTCGATTTTTCACCACGGCACTGGTTACTCTTTCCGCCGAGAACTTTTTGTTTGCCTGGCTGCTGGTCGGTCTTCAATATCGTAATTTGAGCTTGTTTTTTGCTGCTGCCAGGACCCTAATCACTAGGATTCGGCCAACAAAATATGGTAAATTAATTCGTTTGCCTTTTTCCTCGAAACTCCCCAGAGCTGGGTAGAGTTTCGTACGCTGGGCCCAAGTCTTTCCACAAGCAATTAATGCTATTACTGATTGGCACGACTTTCTCTGAGGAAGGTTTAAATGGAAAAGAACGCTGATGCCGCTAACAGTCATGCTACATCCCGCTCTCACTAGAACACATCTGACAATTCGCCCTATTGACCTATGCTGCTTTATCGTACCTAGCGACTCGAGTTCGTCAACTGACCCACAGATGGCGCTTGCTCCATCTTTTTTCCGTTGGTCTACCAGCGCTACATCTGTTACCTTTTATTTTTAATATTTTTTCAACTTGGTGTTCATCTGGGAAAAGGGTTTTTTCAGTTCTTTTCTAAAGAAACGTGGAGTATATGGCTTTTCAATACTCCTTTATATTTACTTATTCGTACATTGTCCCCTTTTTCAGTTTGCTACCTGTATATAGTTTAATGTTATTGTATACTGTTTTCAAAATATGTTTCTCATTCTCACTATTTGCATTAATTGGAGCCATTTTTTTTGTACCTTGCGTTGTGTTGTTGTAAACAGAAATAAGATGCTTGTACATATTAATCCACTTATATGTACCATTAAAACTGAATTATCTCCACATAAGTTCTTTTAACGTTCTATTAAATCGTTCAACAATTGAAGCCTTTAGGGTGCTAAAAGTTGAATAATGATTAATTTTAATAATAATATTTAATTTTATTAATGTTTTAAATTGAGTTTTAAAAAACTCTTTTCCATCATCTGTTTTAAGATTCTTAGGTACTCTACTTCCAGTTATGAATACTTTTTCCATGGCCTCAGTTACATCTTTTGCTCTTAAAAAAAATTCTCAGAAATAAAACAACACCAAACTCAAAATATCATGGAACTGAAAGAACTTGTTAATGATAACAAAAAAATTACATTATATGTTACCTAACGATTTTAAAAATGAAAATACTGGAATAAAAACACAACAGAACAATTCACAATTAGACAATTATTCACCATATATAAAAAAAAGAGAAAACTTTTATTTTACAGTACGAATAGACAAAACTCAGCACCTCTTAGTAAAAATAATTTCAAATCATAAGAATGGGGGATAAAGAGCGCTATTGTATATGAAGATGACAATGATGATTATTATAATCAATTCTTTTTTTAACCAGCTATAGAGGATGATGACATTGACTCTCCAACGAGATCAGCAGCGGTAACAAGACAATCCCCTCTTTACACATCATCTTCGATGTTGGATGAACCATCGTCTTCGATATTGAAAGAATCATCGAAACATGAGGAGAGCCTACAAAATTTTAACATTAGTGAACTGGCACGAGATCATGTTTTGGATAAGACATAGGAAGAAATAGAAAAAATGCTGATGGTCAATTAATGCTTGGGAGTAGTCACATAAGTGTTTCAAATAAAAAAATTGAATTTGATGATGGTCAAAACTGGAAACTTACAAATGGATTATATTCCTTAATATGTCATTATCTACCACAAAAATATAATGCCAATGAGTTGGAAATTTACAGAAAAATTTTATTAAAAACGAACGTATATCGAAGAAACTTTCTTCCCAACGGTCAAGTGAAAGGATTAGAGCATTAAAATATTCAGAAATTATTAAGCCAGTTTTAGCTAAGTCACCCATTACTGAGTCAACATCAAAATATGATAAGTCGAAAATTACTGGGAGGGGGCTTATGAGACTTCATATGTCGAAACCCAGATATATCTACTGGGAAAGTAAAGATGAATTAGTTGAAAGGTTACAGCTATTAATGGCATCAGAATCTGCTGGAAGTACTAGTCGTACAAATGAAATTATATAAATAATAGAAGAATTGAGAGAGGCTCAAATAATACATTAATATACTATATATTTTCACATTTATAATCAAGTAAGGTTATTTATATAATGTCTGTTGACAAGTTTGGATGGTATATAAATGAAAAGCAGAGCTCTAACCAGTTAAAACGATATGAGAGAACTACAACCGGATTGTACTTAGACACAGATGGAAACTTTAATATTCGACGTTGGCGTATAAAAATGGAGGCTTTCCCAAAGAGAATGGTGGCATAGTTATTAAGGAGTATTTCGACAATGCAATTCGCGAGCTGAGAGTTTCTCTTTCATCTTTGAATTTAAAATATAATGAAGAAATCGACAAAGTTTTGATGGACTAGAGGCAATTGATTTGGATACAGATGGTAATTTTAGTATACAACATATGAAGAATGAAGGCATTCAAAAAGAAAGTGATAAAGCCACGAAAGATTACGTCGACCGCTCTATAAAGAAGTAATTGAAGGTCGATTGGATAGACTTAAAGGAGTTATCTCAAGCATTTTTGAAAAAATAAGGTCTACCAAATAATTTGTTAGTATTTAGAAAACAAAAAAAATATATATTTAAATATATATTATATCGCAAAGCCCTTGGATAAGGTATTGCGGTCGGGGGCTGTGCTGAGGGGGTGTGCCAGATCGTGGGTTGCTGGGATTGACACAGTTGCTGCTGACCAGCAGTCGATTTTTTGCGTTGCGGCGACTCGTTTAACAGCTTCACACTATTAAACTGAGTGTCTAACGCGGAGAACAGATCATTCGCTTCGCGAAACTTGACCATAAGTTCTTTAAAACCGCTTCTGGTCTGGCGCATGAAGGCTTTCATTTCCTTCTCAACCTCACGACAGGCCAGACAGCAATAATGTATACCGTATTTAGCGGAAAATACATCTGCCCCACGGCCAGAAACCTCAGCGCATTTAGCATGCACGACCGCATCACAAAGCCAGCAATATAGATAAGGGTGTATTTGCAAAATTTCTTTTTGGCAGCCTTTAATAGCACAGACAATAATTACCGACATTTCACAAACTAATGACCACTGTGCGGGAGAGTGAATTCGTAAATACGGAGAGCAGAAGAGTTATAGAGAGAGAGTAAGAATGAGAAAGAATGAGCGGGATAGCTTGGAACCACTTAGCTGCAGCGCAAAGCAACGGAGCTTAAGCGGGGATAAACGGGATAGGCACAAAAGAGAAACAAGAAAACCGTCTTAGCGCAAAACTAAAAGTAATTATTATTACAATTAATTTACACAGAAAGAGCATGCACTCGCGGCAGCAAACGGTAAATGATTTTATATATTTGAGTAAACAAATTTAAAGAAAACCCAGGTGGTTTAAAATGCAAAACAAATACAAATTCGAAGCGCAAAACAAAAACACGACCGTTCGCTATGAAGTGAAAAGACGAATTTTGATTTATTTTTGTTTATTTATTTTTACATTGTTTAATAAAAAGCAGCATTTCCATCTTTAATCTTTACAAGCATATATTTCCTCGAAAAGTTGAGGAATATTATCTGTGGGAGGTAAACGTAATGGGTGCCTAGCTCAACTTTAATGTTTGAGCCAAATTTCCCACTCACCCTTTTTGCCATATGAACGTCCAATGGAACATTTACAGGCAATTGGCTTAAACAAATTTTTCCTTTAACTCTGCATGAGTTAAAGGCCTTCATCAAGGGGTCTTCTTCAATATCTTTTAACAATGCGTCAATGTCCTGCTGGGTGACCCCAAGAGGCATATTTGACGCACTGTTACCGGTGGAGAGGGAGCTGGTGTTGGTGTTGATGTTGTTCGTGTTGTTTACGGTGAGGTTGCTGCTGCTCGATGGATTCATTTTTTTTTTTAGTGTTGGTGTTGCTGGTGCGGAAGCTGGTGAAGGAGCTGGTGGTGGAGCAGGTGGTGAAGCTGGTGCTGGAGCTGGTGCTTGACCTGGTGCTGAGGCTGGTGATGGAGCTGGTGCTGAGGCTGGTTATGGAGCTGGTGCTGAACCTGGTGAATGAGCTGGTGTTATAGCTGTCTGCTGGTCACTGAATGATATTTACCTCCAGAAACTGCCCGAATTTATACCCAACCAAGGATCACATATGTGACTGTGTGTGTCTGTGTGTTCGTCCAGTGGCTGTTGGGCATAAAGTAATAAAAAAAGGACGCATCGATACACCAAAAGACCATTAGCTAAACGAAGAGCAGTCTAGCAAGAATTTTAGGCATAAGTGACCACAGATGACAGTCCCAAATGTTTGAAACCGTTGATAATTATACCTGAGGTTTTCCGTAAATACGAACACCACACTCGTGCAGATGTGGAGTTTTAAGTATTTTATCCCTCATGAAAACACCACAAAAATGTGGTATATTTTTAAAACCAAACCTCAATATCAAAGTTAGATAATGCCCTTTTGTGTAGCTTATTTAATAGTTTTTTTGATGACGTTTTTGTTTCTTTTTTGAAAAAGAAATCCCATATCCTATCCTATATGTCTCTAAGTATAAGCCCTCGCCCAATGCAACTGACTCCATTTTTCTATTATGCCTCTGGTTTTCTTGCAGCTGTGCCTTTGCAATTCTTGCATTATTAATTGTCTTTGCGATTGCTGCACTCCCTGAAGCCAAACTTCCTACCGCACTTAGAGCTGTTAAAATTGGAACAAGTGGCAAGAAGCCACCTGTTTTGGGTACATTGATAACCCTCGGTACTATAACATTTTTCCTACATCCCATTGTATTTGCTACAGCTTTGCATGCTACTTTTATTGCATTTAAGATATCTAGTGGCTTTTTCTTTTTCAATTCCTTGGTAGTATGGGTGATTACTGAAGCAAGCGAGTTTTTCACTACCTTCCTTTTCACATCTTTTGTTCCCATTACAAACTTTTTTTTAGCCTTTATCATGTTTGTTACAAAATATGCTGCAGCTATCCCCAAGACCTCTGTCTTTCGCTATTACATGTTCTCAAGCCCTATCAATTAAAACAGAGTCTGCTTTATGTCGGTCACCCAAGTCTTTACTATTTGAATACTCTATATCATGAATTCTACACGCTTCGGCTAACCCGTTAATTCCCCGATCGCCTCGGGCTAATCGTTTTCCTAGCTTCGTACCAGGTCCACAAAAATTATAACCAGGTAAATCAGCCTCAAAGGGTAGAGCATTAATTATATTATTATTTACGAGACTAGCGCCCTGTTTGACATTCGTTTTATTACTGTTTATATTATAAAGATGTTTACCCATTTTATAACAACCTCAATTAACAAAAGATTGTCATTGAATGAACTACTTTTCGCGATATCATGCGTTTATTAAGACAAAATAAAAGCATCATAGTTAGAAACATTGAAGGTGGAGGGCATGGAGAGAAAATACCTCCACGCCACAGCACGTTGTTGCCTAATACAATTAGAGCTTTAATTGTTGGTCCGTCAAATTGCGGAAAAACTAATGTGATGATAAGCCTTATCGAGAGTCCAAATGGTCTTAAATTTGACAATATTTATGTATTTTCAAAGAGCTTACATCAACCGAAATATCAGTATTTGGAAAAACTAATTAAACCAATACAAGGAATGGGGTACTTCACATTTTCAGCAAATGACGCTGTTTTGTCACCGTAGGAAGCAAAAAGTAATTCGATTTTAATATTCGATGTTGTAGCTTGTGAAAAGCAAGACAATATACGGAACTATTTTTGCATGGGACGTCATAGAAATATAGATTCATTCTACCTATCCCAAACTTATACACATACACCGAAACATTTGATTCGTGACAATTGCATTAACTGGAAACACATCACTAATAAGCGAAAACCTGTTCCCACAAATTGAATTAAACCGAAATTATGAATGTGCACTCATTGATTTTTACACATTTAATTCTATCCCAAATGTTGACCTGAGAAGCAATCTATTTCATATTGAAAATAAGGTTATAGAAATACCTGTAGGTTCATATGAGTTTAATGATATAACGAAATATATTTTTAATAAGCTAAAAGAGTATCAACTTCATCATAGCATTAAAATTGAATGCAATAACAATACTTTTCAAGTTAAAGTTTTCATGAACGATCAATTGTTCAGCTATTTGGTTTTAACAAACGTAAAGTACTACCGCATTATGACGAAATTCACAATTCGGATAATCCTATGAATATTTTAAAAATAAATTTCGTTAGATTTGAATGCAACATTATGGCTATAAATTGAACATTACACCGAGAAATTGAACTTACTTTCTTATCAGCTACAGAGAAATTATCAGAACGGACATTTAATTAATTTGCGAGGGGAAACTATGACCAATAGAATGATAATATACATTAAAATGCCTGCCCTTCGCTCCCTAACCAACATTTCTAAACCAAAAGCTGAAGTGAAAACATCACCACCGTCTCAAGGAGCTTCCCATAAACGAGATTCGTTATCATTAAATAATAAATTGATTTTAGAATCACTTGGATTTAATATTAAATAAAGTTCTATAACTTGTTTTCAAATGAATAGAGTTTTTCATGTTTAAGAAAAGCCTATCAATGATGAACGTATCATTAAAAAGGAGTACCATACTTATCATCCATATCAGCAAAACTGCAAAACAAATGATGAGGTCAGAATCACTGTACAGAACTCTGACATTAATTTGTTGCCATGTGAAATTTTTCTCCACTTTGAAGGCACACTTAGCAAAAAAATTGTTACAAATGGTGTCCATGGGCTGCTTAAAAATAATTGCATGGCCTATTTTTTGGATGAAATAAGATATGAGATAAATGAAACTGAGCTTGATAGGACACGGTTCACTGGTATTACAATCCTTAAGAACTTTTTATCTATTGGACAACAGGAGGGATATCTTTATCGCAAAGCTGGATGGAACGGAGGAGAGAATATCAGATGTGGTGAACATTTCTCTTTTTCTGTGCCGCTTCGAATGCTATTGGACATCGCTGAGGATTATCGGAAAGTTATATTAAACTGTAAACATGAACTCGTTCTCTTACATGATAAGAATACTGATGATATGTTCTTTTAAAACTGTTGATGTAAATGTTAACACTGTTAAGGAGTAATCATAAGTCGATACAGATCTTGGGTGATTATTGGATCAACCTAGTGTTTAGTTGCAAAATCAGCATAAACATCTTTAGGGGCCGTGCCTGGTTCTTATTGGTGCACGATATAGTGAGTTATTGTCACTAACCATACAACATATAGACTTCCCATTTCATACAATGAAAATGGACACAAAAATTTCTTAGCGACAGGCCCCAGGGCTGTTAACGGCGGGTCCCGAGGCTTCGTGTGCTTGGATTCGGGCTGTTAGCAGCGGGCCCCGTAGCTTCGTGTGCGCTCGGATTTTTCACTCTCTCATTCTTATACTCGCACACTGATTGCGAAAGTTCAGGAGCATCTTGAAAAGGTTGCTCTGCGCTTGAAATCTTCATTGTATGTATGCGTGTTCATGCCTTCACGTACACGGGTGCACGCGTGCGATCATTTCATTTCGGCCCAGCAAGAATATTTGGTCTTTTGAAACTTTTCATACTCAAACTTAAGTTTGAGAACGCCACCACTTTAAAACAGACCTGGAATGAGCTAAATAAACTGGGCATCGGAAAGTTCAGGCAAACATGCAATAAAAATGTTGATGTAGAGAATCTCTGTCAATCGATTTCGCAAATCGATGTACCTGAAGCAATTTCTAATGAGTACCTTTACGATATATCTTACTGTGATAATAGTTTTAGCTTTATGTGTGTCTATCAATGTGATGTTTTAAATATAATCCTCAAAGTTGAATCGAATGCTGAAGGCTTAGATAATATTAGTCCTAAGCTCTTAAAAATTATGTTACATAACTTACATCTTCAATACTGTAATAACCACTTCGACTATGCCAACAATCTGGAAAAAGGCGAAAATTATTCCAGTTCTGAAGCCAAACAAAGAATATAGACCAATTTCAATCCTACCCTTTCTTGCTAAGGTGCTTGAAAATTTAATGGCGCAACAGATGCTGAGGTATCTCGAAGATAACTCACTGTTGACGCAAAAACAATCTGGGTTCAGAAAGAAGAGAAGCTGTATAAGTGCAATACCGGATATTGTTGAAGATATTCGGACGCAACTGGACAATAATTGTGTGACGTTTTTAACTCTATTGGACCTTTGACTCAGAAAACCACTCTATTCTCAGCTTAAAGTTAAAAAATCTCTTTAATTTCTCTGGTACTTAATGGAAGGTCACAAGCTGTGGTCTCTGGCTCATGCATGTCTAGTTGTAGATTGCTGACACGGGGAGTACCTCAAGGACCTGTACTTGGTCAAATGTTATTTTCCTTGTATGTAAATGATTGATATGATATGATATGTATGCGGATGATGTCCAAATTTATGTCAGTATTGCTGTTAATCAGCAAAATGTTTGTTTCTTATGCTTAAGAAATTAGACAACAGGGCAAAATGTAATGGATTAAGTATTAATCCTACTAAGTCAAAATGTTTAGTCTTTTCCAAGAGATCACTTGATACAAGAAACATTCAGAATCTTGTTATAAATAATTCCATAATAAAATAAGCCATTATTGCTAATAATTTAGGGATTACTTTTAGTAATACACTTTCTTGGAGCAAAGATATTACTCAAGCTACAGGTCGAACATATGGTTTATTGCGACAACTCTCTTTTTCAAAATTCTTCCTTCCACCACAAACAAAGATTTTAGTTGCAAAAACCATTCTTATTCCAACGCTATTTTATGGAATAGAGGTATTTGGACATTGTGACTAGTCGCGAAGTAATCGGTCGGTGGTCTTCAACAGTTTGTAAAATTAATTGGTTAAATAAAATAAAACATTTTTTTTAACTTACAATTAATTCAAACATTTTATTATATATATAAGCCAACATAGCCGCCTGAAGTTGTAAGGTGAGCTCCGCGGGCAAAGTGCCGCGTTTGCAGTTCCCACAGGGAAATACAAGGCCACTGCGTTGGTCTTTTTATATATAAGAAATTTAATGTTACATTTAAGTAGGGAGTAAAATAAATAAAATCAGTTTGAAATTATAACTCAGCAAATGTAGACGTGTTTTTATTTAGCACTGTTTTACAGTAATAAACATAGACTTAAACTTATAAAAAAAAAAAAAAATGTATTTATTAAATTTGTAATGCAATAATAAAACAACTGAAATATGTTTTGCTAATAAGAACAACAATAACAGTTGATTTGATTTCTCAACTACATAAGAGCAGTCGTTGTGACACCGACTGCAATTTACCCTGCTTCTATCTCAGTAGATGGATTTTTATTTATTCGAATACATGTATATATGCAAAATATTTCAGTGCTGCCACTGATTTTAACTTGTAAGCAAATATGAAATGCATGCTGAAACATTAAGAAATGTATTAGAACATATAACATTCTTATTTTTATTATTAATCCAATAGTGAATATGCCCATATTGTTAGGGTACCTTGTATGAAAAGTTAAGACCAAATATTCTTGCTGGGCCGAAATGAAATGATCGCACACATGCACCCTTGTACGTGAATGCATGAACACGCATACATATAATGAAGAATTCAAGCGCAGAGCAACCTTCTCAAGATACGTTGTATGAAATGGGAAGCCTATATGTTATATGTTGTTATGTTGATTTTGCTAGTGTCAGCACTTTGCTGCACAAGCGGTCGGCTTGCTGGCAGCACATAGCTTACGTAAAGTCATATATATTTTCAGTTTTTATTTTGATATTCAATAAAGAGCATTCCCTTGAATGTAAAACTCCGGCATTGGCCGTCAACCTATACTTGTTTAATTGAAACTGGTTATCGAGCCTTAAGGGCCGTTAGCAACGGAGTCAGTTACTCCCGACGTAGTCTTCCTAAGACGAGAGAAGAGAGCCAGTGGCAACAGCCCGGCTTATCCATAAAAGCAGCCAGCCACGGTGGCAATTGCGTCATCACCCCTTCCCCCGGACTAGCCACGGTGGCAATTGGATCGTAGCTTCTCACCCTCACGGACAGCGACGGGGGACAGCGCGTGGTTACACAACTAAAGCATTATTTCAGAATATTAGTTGGAAAGTACTCCGTATTGTTCCAAGCGATAGTGCAAAAACTAAAATGTATAATATAATATTAAATAGATAATAAAGATTTTAAGAGAGCTACTACAATAGAGAGTCCAGTCCACTTCTATCTCCAACGGAGTTTATGAGTAGTTTGTAGTTTTCGATCCCTCATATCAAAATGAGAGTGTGAAATCAGGGCCCATTGATATTAAAATTTCAACCGAACTATAGCAAGGAAAATAAATACAAAGGTATATTGCCTTCTCATTCATGATCGTCTAGTTGAATACACACCATTAACTGGCTTGGTTCAACGTATTATCTAACAAGTTACATACAATTTTCTTCAATCAATTTTTAGAAATCGTTCGAAGTAGACGTCTACGGAACAAAACACAGAAAAAATAAAAATACTATAAAATGTTTGGAGTCATTGGAATGAAAACCACATCCAATATTGAAGTCATTTAACTTTCAATGAAAATAAACCATTTTTTTTAAATAAACAAGAATCAAATTTTTCCCTAACACACACAATATCTGGAATAATCATTTAAATATTTCAGAAAAAGGATGTACGATTTTCCACTGGTATCTAATGTGCATGGACATCATTTTACATCTTTTTGCTGGGCTCAAAATAAAGTAAATCAAGGAGTTGATACATGTGCATGCAATTTCTTTACAGTACGCTCAAACAAATGTCTAAAGAGAATCATAATCTACTCTTTGTATTTGATAAAAAAAAGTATATACTTAAACAAACTAAAAACAATGTCTTTCATTGGGAACTTGGAAACTGGCTTTCTTTTCAGATATTTGTTGTCCTATTTTTTAGGTAAAAGGTATGTAGGTAAGGAATGGAAATTATTCTGCAATTAAGGGGGGTGAGCCTACCCATCCCTCTCTTCCTTGATTGCATGCAATAAAATGCTTGTAATTTGAGGGAAAAGGGAGAGACGTCGCGCCAGTTAACTGAAAAAAAACATATTTATGTTTGACTCTTAATGGACGGGGTATGTCGCCGCCTTCTCTCACTTTCCTTTTACTTTTGAGAATATCCTTTTTTATACCAGCACTCACCCCATTCACTGTTATATGAGATGAACTTTCTTGGGAACCCTTCAATAAGCCGTCTTCGTTGACCCGCTGACATTTTCATCCCTCTCCTTTTTCTTAGCATTGGTTGGTGACAAGTTTCTGCAGGTACACGCAGGTCGTATGTGACCTTCTCACCCTTCATCCCTTTTGGGCGTGTGATTAGATCGTGGGAAAAATGATCGGACACGGATCGAACGCGTTGTGATATCGCTCAATTGCACTCGCTCGTTGCCGTATCGAGTGCGTCTTCGTGGCGCTCCACACACGTTTCTCACGTGCCCTCACACCATTCGATTACTGACCCTAATTAAATTTTATTACCCAAACCTTTTAAGGGGGTCATAGGGGACAGATATCCCCAATTTGTCTTATTAATGACCCTTATTACCGATTAAGGATTAAAGCTGGCCCGGTTCTGTGGTTTCACCACTACTAATATACAACAAAGATGTGAGTGGTTTCTATGGGGAATATATATATATATATTAATAATAAAATGGTTTTGGGCTGGTGGTGAGCACCGCATTTAGAAAGAGGACTTCTGCAGTAAATTAGTTTTCAGGTCTTCAGTTCAGTTAAGTCTTGACTAACAAATATAAGGTCTAGAAGCTTATTTAATTTATAAAACACATGATTAATCTGGACAAATCCCATACTCAGGAGATCATCTATGACCAAGATTTCCTGGTGCAGATGCAGATTACTGGAAACCATTGCTGGTGAGTCCACTCCATGCACCCACACAGCGAAGAAAGATTGAAGTCTCAAAAAACACAGATACACGGCGAGATCAGATCATGATTAATACAGGCGATATTATCCACATGCGTTTTATACAATTCGACTGCTGCATGGGGGAATATATGATACCACCAGAAGAATAGTTTCCACAGGTCCGGCGAGAGACACACAAACTTGATCAAGAAGGGAGTCAACATTCCAAAACCGGATGGATGTGCAACTCAGAGTACGGCGCACAGCAATAAGAATTCCTCCACCTCAGGAGCATTTCGTCTTAACAGCATTTTGGTCTTTGTGGAATACTTGGTAGAGATTGAGTTCAAAAAATTCATTGTCGAAAAAGTCGATGTTGAGCCAGGTATCAACTAATATAATGACATAATAATCACTGGATGATGCTGCAAATAGATAGCCTTAGTCTTTGTACGCATGCCGGATATATTTTAAAAATATATTTTCAGGCTGGGGCTATCACCATTTGTGGAAGATGAAGAAAATATGCCCATTTTCTGAATAAGCGGGGGGCACAAAAAAATCATCTATTGCACAGCTAGATGAGCCTAGGTGCGGTTTATAAGGAACTAATCCAGAGACAGTCGTAAGAAGCGATATAGATCAAACCTTAACTGTATTACTAGCAACATCCAAAAGGCTTGAAGTAATTAGAAAAGAGCGAATACAATCTCTTAATAGAGCATGGCATGCTCTCACCAGCCTGCATCAGCTGTTGTTGCTGATGAGCGAATCCATGGAGATCGTCAGGGGAGCGTGCCAACCCAGCACGCAGCATCAAAGGAAAACGGGGAAGATCCAACGGCGAAACACAAACACACAAATACACGGATGCAAGAAAATGTTTTGGCATCAAAATTTAACTTGGAAAAAACATAATTGGAAACAGCATCAGTCTCAGTAGTCGCACTAAACTTGCCGACATGTAGGTATTTGATGATTGCATCCGAGACAGGCGCAACTCCAACGTCGGTCATTTTGTTATTGTTATATATATGTTTGTGAGGACCCGATTTGGCCCCTCACAAGGCATATGTAAATACTGTACATAATTAGCGATAGGATAAATAGGTTAGATTGGGATTTAGGGTATATTAATAAGTTAGCTAGTAAGGAATATTATTTAAGTAACCATAGCGTAGGAGATAACAATAAGACCCACGAAGGGCACTTGTAAATAGTTAGACTTAGGCCACCAGGCCTCACGGACAGGGACACAGTTAGTCGCACGCACACATCGCCGACCCAGCACCCAAGCCGATCGACAGCAAAAACAGCCGCATAGCAACAAAAGCCCGCTTAGCAACAGCGGTACCATCGCCGGACCACAACGGAGCCGGCAAAACGCATCGGCAGAGCCAAAGCACAGCGGCAGAGCCAAAGCACATCGGCAGAGCCAAAGCGCACGGGCAGAGCCAAAGCACACGGGCAGAGCCATACACCGGCAGAGCCCATACACCACGGCAGAGCCATACGAGCATCGCCACACAACGGCAGAGCCATACAACGGCAGAGCCAACATACGACGGCAGAGCCATACAACGGCAGAGCCATACAACGGCAGAGCCATACAACGGCAGAGCCAACAGTTCGGCAGAGCGGCAGGACCCAATCGCCGCAGGGCAGAACGCTGCGCAGCCGCATGGCCCAGAGGGCCGATTAAGGAGAGA
>VNJR01007832.1:0-57387 GCA_008042585.1 Drosophila punjabiensis
TCCATGGTGTAATGGTTAGCACTCAGGACTCTGAATCCTGCGATCCGAGTTCAAATCTCGGTGGAACCTGTCAGAGATATTTATTTTATTAAGCAGTTTACGTTTTTTAGTTTTTATTAATTTTATTGGTAGTTATTAAATTTAAATATATATAAATACATTTATGTATTTATTAATATTCTTAAATCTATAAATTTATATAAAACTATAAAAAATTAGTAAAATTTCGTTGTGTCATTAAAGTATTTACAATTTTTGTTAGCATAAATTTGATTAATTAAAAAAGTTTTTATATATTTATTTAATTTTTAATGTTGACTATTTTTTGACAAAAAACCATTGTAAAATTATTACACATTTAAATTATTTCTTAAATTTGTGCCATTTCAACATTTATAATTTTTTTTCTTGTTAATACATTTTCCTAATTAATTAATATAAAATTAACAAAAAGTGTCCAGTAACTTGTGCTTTTTTAACATTTAAAATTTTTATTCTAACATTAATTTGATGAAGTTTGATGTAAGTGTTTGTTTTTTGATTCTCAAGCTGTTTAAAATATATAAAATTTCAGCATTTAAAATTTTGTAAGCTTTAATTTTTTTATTAAATTAAAAACAACAACTTTTTTCACCTCTTTTTCTCTCTTTTGCACAGAAAAATGTTTAGTCAAGTTTAAAATTTTGTGCCAATTTAGCATTTATAATTTAATTTTAGCATTTAATGTGGCAAGAGCTAAAAATAGATTTTTTCTTTTTGGAAATATGTGCTGCCCCTTTGAGCACATTCCGAGCAAGAGGGTTCCATGGTGTAATGGTTAGCACTCAGGACTCTGAATCCTGCGATCCGAGTTCAAATCTCGGTGGAACCTGTCAGAGATATTTATTTTATTAAGCAGTTTACGTTTTTTAGTTTTTATTAATTTTATTGGTAGTTATTAAATTTAAATATATATAAATACATTTATGTATTTATTAATATTCTTAAATCTATAAATTTATATAAAACTATAAAAAATTAGTAAAATTTCGTTGTGTCATTAAAGTATTTACAATTTTTGTTAGCATAAATTTGATTAATTAAAAAAGTTTTTATATATTTATTTAATTTTTAATGTTGACTATTTTTTGACAAAAAACCATTGTAAAATTATTACACATTTAAATTATTTCTTAAATTTGTGCCATTTCAACATTTATAATTTTTTTTCTTGTTAATACATTTTCCTAATTAATTAATATAAAATTAACAAAAAGTGTCCAGTAACTTGTGCTTTTTTAACATTTAAAATTTTTATTCTAACATTAATTTGATGAAGTTTGATGTAAGTGTTTGTTTTTTGATTCTCAAGCTGTTTAAAATATATAAAATTTCAGCATTTAAAATTTTGTAAGCTTTAATTTTTTTATTAAATTAAAAACAACAACTTTTTTCACCTCTTTTTCTCTCTTTTGCACAGAAAAATGTTTAGTCAAGTTTAAAATTTTGTGCCAATTTAGCATTTATAATTTAATTTTAGCATTTAATGTGGCAAGAGCTAAAAATAGATTTTTTCTTTTTGGAAATATGTGCTGCCCCTTTGAGCACATTCCGAGCAAGAGGGTTCCATGGTGTAATGGTTAGCACTCAGGACTCTGAATCCTGCGATCCGAGTTCAAATCTCGGTGGAACCTTGGTTGGTCAACTTTTTTCTTCTTGTTGTTTTTAATGTATATTTTTTATTTATTTATTTTGAAAGCTTTCTCCGTGGCTCAACTCATTTCAAGCAGAAAATGTGCGCAATGCGAGCTGAAATGTAAACATCTAAAAGAAATAAAAATGCCTGGCCGTGCCGGCTTGATGAATGAATGAATGAATGAATGAATTGCGAATGCGAATGACAACTGGCCTGCAATTAGCGCTTGCATAATCCCAGTTGGCCATTTCCGCTCTCCGAGTGACACAAATACCGTGGCTACGCAAAAGCCAACTTTATGCTACTTGCCAATGTTGGTAGTATCTCTGGCGCCGCGACTTTCACTCGCAGAACTCGGGCGGAGTCGGGCCGAGGGGGGATTTGTGATTAGAAATGCCAAGCATTCCGGTTTTGGGGAGTGGAGAGTGTAGAGTGGAGAGTTGGTGCCGGAATTAACGGAGTTCTTAAGGATTTTCTAACATCGATTTCGCTTCATCAATATTTATAAAGTTTCCAAGAAATAAGAAGTTATGTTTGTTATAATTTTAAGTAAAGATATATATTTTTAATTAATCTATCAATTATTTATTGCAATAAAAAAATAATAAAAACGTTTCAGTTTATATCTTAATTAAAACCTTGTTTACACACAACTAAAATAAAAATTTCTTTAATTTAAATTGGGAAAATGTTGAACACATTCCGCTAGAATAGGAAGTAATATAATGCTATATTTTCTGGCATAAAATTTACATCATTTCAAAGTATTTTCTCAAGTTTTAGTCGTTATATACATATGTTATAGAAACTAGGCTATCTGTATAATATTCCGTGTAATAATCCACCTTCGTGCTCACGCTTCTACTCTGACATGGGGAAAATTTTCACAGCTGCGACTAATTGCCGGCGACACGTCAGGGCCAACCCACATCATCTTGGATCTCAGATCTCAAATTATGAATCTCAAATCTCCAACTCCAATCTCTTCTTCTCATATATACATATATTTTTTTTTTTTTGAAATTGTGACCGATGACATGGCCACATGAAATCAGTGATTGAGTGACACTTGTCTTTAACCCCTCATTTCTCTTTTTTTTTGCTTACAGAGCCCAACAACTCAACCCCGTTTTGAATGTCTTCAGCGAGTAGTGGACGCAGAATGACCACCACACCGGGCAGCACACTGTACCGGCTGGCCAGTGGAGCCACAGCCACATCGAACTCTCTGTACGCCCAGGCGCCGCCCAAGGCCTATGCCGTGGGTTCCCTGCAAAATGGATCCGAGCGTAACCGAATCCTGGAGCTGCTGAGAGCACCGAACAGCCTGATGTCGCCCAGCCTGGAGCCCTCGTCGAAGGGCCTGCTCAATGGACCCGGGCAGAATAATTGCTTTCTCAACTGTGCCGTGCAGGTAGGAAGACAATTTATAAATATTACTTTTTACTTTTAAAAAATCATATGTATTTTATGTTTACTTTTATTTATAAGTTAAACATAAGATGAGTAACACATTGATGGCCTCCAGTGGCGGAGACAACCTTAATTGGCCGCCGAATTTCGTTGGGTTTTTTGTGGTTCAGTTCAGTTCAGTTCAGTTCAGCCGAAGAGTGTTGGCTGGGATGTGGGCGCCACAAATGGCACATATGTATAAGGTGGCCACCTACACAACATCATCATCTGCAGCTCCCTCTCCAGGTCGTCCGTATCTCTCTCGTTTCAGTTCTCAGTCAAGGTAAACTTTTCACATGGCCAATTGTTGGTTGTTAGCTAGCTTCAGCCTAAAGGCAGTTGTTCTTCTGCCAGCCAGCCGGGGCTCAAGGCGCCGCATCACCACCCCAGTTGCATAAATTTGGAGTGAGCAGCTTGCTTAATAAACATAAATTTGTATATTAATAATATGCTCCCTCCCTCGGAATGGGGTTATGGCATGGGGATGGCTGGTAAATTATGCAAAAGCCGGCAGAGTTCGTACAACAATTAGTCCGTTTGCAACCAGAAATGGGTTGGCTGGGAGTACCATTGCTCCACCTTTGGCTGAGACTTTTTCCCACTTATCGGTAACACGTTATAAGGTATCCATTCCAGACTTTGTTTCGAGAGATTTAGCATATATGTACATAAAGCTTCGATTGGCTTTGCACAGTTTTCCTTTGCCAATTATGCGTTTTTGTATACCAGAAATAACTCATACAAAATAAAATAAACAAAAAGTAATAAATCTTTAAAATTAACCATAAATGAGAATATATCAGCTTCGATATATATCGATAATTTATTGGTTTTGCATTCTTGCAGCTATAAAAATTTTATGTATATATATTATGTAGACTTAATTTAATGTTTCATCTTATAAGTATCGTTAGGAAAAAAAAATATATTAAAAAATTATATTTTTGGGATATTTTTTTGATAAAAACGATATATTTTTATATTTCCAATAAGATATTGAACGCCATTTATGTGTCAATATATCATAATGGAATTTTTCTGTCATTATACATATATTAAGTAATATTGTTTAGATATATAGCTAATAACATAGATATCTTTACTTTGAAAGCGATATCTTTCGATATTCAAAAGTTCGATATGTACAAGTTTCTCATACACATGATCTCTAGCTGGATATTTTTGTCAATATATTTATTCATATAGCATAACTTTCCTCTCGCTATACACGCATTCATAGGAATATGAATCTTCACAACGCTTAGCAACGATTGATCGATAATCGAGTGCTACACATATTGTGCAACTGTCTGCGGGCCTTGCTCAATTATCGATCGGATAAATCTCTCTATCGATCGCCATGAGTCACTGGCGCAGCCAGCACACATCCAGATACAGTAGTTAACCCCGCTTGACGGATCGAGGGGGTTGGGGATTGCAGGACTGGGGAATGGAGATCGGGAAGCTGGCATCTTGGGATCTTGGGAGGCTGGGCGAGGCCTAGGTGCGGCCACTAACATTAAACTAATTGCACGGACGGCGTGTGCTCTTATTTCTTATGTCGGTTTCTGTTTTTTATTCAGTTTTATTCAGCTTTATTGCTTACATGCCACTCTTACGAAAAGCCAAGGCGTGGCGTTAGGCGACACGATACGTGTTACGAGCAGCCATGGATGCCCTGGATACCCTCTAAGGTGTGAATAAGGGGAATTATGGCTAGAAAATACCCTTCGATGTTTAGGGTATTAAATAATATATATTTAGAAATAAAAATTAAATATAGCAAAGTTTTTGAAATACTTTGTATTTAGATTTTCGATATATCAAAGTTAAAGACATTTTTTATGTCTAAAAATTTGCGATATTATTGATAATTAATATTTAATACATCATAAAATTATGGACTTTTTGATATTTAAAAGGTTTTAAATACTCAAAAATTCCATATATCAAAGTTTACGATATGTTCGATACTTTAAATTAGGTAACATCATATTTTCGATACTTTCCATATCTAAAATTTGTGTTTATCAAAGTTACCAATGTTTCCGATATTCAAAAATTCGATTTATCAAATTTCACAATATTTTCAAAACTTAAAACTAGGTTTTATCAAAGTTAGCGATATTTTCGATATGATATTGAAATAAATATCTGTATCGCTATAGTATGTTGGATTTTTTTCCTCCCGTTTTACTTTTCTATTTATTGCATTATCTTTTATTCAAATCCAATGAGTAAAAGATATGGAAACACATATGAGAAATGTCATCCCAAGTAGACCTTGATTTTCCGGTAGTGTGTCCTTCCATCCAAGTAGAGTCAGCGTCAGTAGCCTCCATTCAAATCGAGCTGTGCGTGTGTATAACCCCGAAAAAAAAACAATTATAACAAAAAATTATGGAAAAATTAGTCAGAGCCTCTAGTTGTCCCGATATGCTGCTGTGGAAGAAGCTGCTCTCGGACAAAGCCAGTGGAGCCCATGGAGATGGAGCGGATGCAGGGAAGCTCAATGCGAATGCCTCTGAGTATGTGCCGCAGCTCTACAAACAGGGAAAAGAGGGTTACTCCAAGAAACTGGCCAATAAATATCCCAATGTGAATGCCCGGGAGTTTGTGCCGCGCCAGACGAAGGAAGCCATGACTCAGGTGAATGCTGACTCTGACGAGGACCTGGAGGATCTGGAAGATGGGACTGTGAAGCTGTGGAAGGAATTTCCAAATGTGCCAATAAAAGGTTCTATCTCCCATCTTTTTCAGACTTCCAACTAACAATCAATATATTTCCTTCTCGATAGTAGGCCATGGTTCGCGGGTGGTCATGTTGAACGACAATCAATACATGATTGTGCCCCGCCTGAAGCGCGGCAAAAAGAAGAAGAATAAGAAGTACAACCGCGGAACTGCATTGCATCACGGCGAGGAGATCTCCTCCAGCACATCCTCGAATGAATCGCGCTCTTATGAGGAGCGTCTCGTTACATGCGAGAATAAGCGTCAGGCTCTCCAGGAATGGCGTCGCGAGCAAGAACGCCAGGTGGCCCTGGAGGCTCTGAAGTTGGTGGAACAGCGACGTGCCCGAGCTCCTTTGGTTCCCAATAGCAACAACGACGTTGGCTCGGAGCCGCCTCAGCCAGTTTACCACCTCTCGCGCTCTCCGGTGCGGTATACCCCCCAGGAGAGGACTCGCGTGGACTATTTGCGGAACGCTAAGAGGGACTGCATCGAGAGGATACTGCGCGAGATGAGTGAGGAAAGAAAGCAGAAGCAACAGCAGCAGCAGGAGCAGCAGCAGGAGCAGCAGAAGGAGCAGTTGCAGGAAAAGGATTCATCGTCGAATACAACCACACCGTCATCATCGCCGCCACAATTCCCGTCGTCGCCACCGTTGCAGTCCACTTCGAAGGCCGCCAGGCGTTACATACCCACCGACAAGGAGTGGGACGAGCAGCGTCGGGCCCAAATGAAGGCTAAGCAAGAGGCCAAGCGGAAGGCCAGGCGAGAGGCTAAATGGGAGGCCAACCGAGCCGGTGAGAGGAACAGTCCAAATCAGAAAAGCCCCAATGAGACGCCAATAGGACTTATGGAGGCCTTGACTATTGAGGGAGAAGACCCAGTAGCAACTCTGCCGGGCAACGGCAACGCTACCAATTGGAGATACCTGCCTAAAAGGCCAAACCAGGTCCCACAGGATCTCAGTAAGGGGAAGTTCATCTGGCGCTACACCATCAAGGAGTTGCGGCAACTGCAGCCGCAGCCCGAGGACTTAAAGATGCTTTGCATAGAGGAAAAGGTCCGGTGCATGGGTTTCCTGTATAAATGATAGTTTAACACAGTGAAGACACCAAAATATATACCTATAGATATATATATATATTCACTTGTATACACTCCGTAGATAGATCGAAAATACTATTTAAATTACCTTCTCAGATACATTTCGCACTCTTCACCTTTCATTTATTTCACATTTCATGTGATTTGACAACAATTCTTCATGTTTTTTGGGCTTGTTTTAGATCCCACATATGCGTATTTCTATCTGTATCTGATAATAAAATCCAATAATAAACCGAATTTTTTATATAGTTAAATACATTAACCTACAAATACTACAAGTATATAAGCAGTAAGGCAGCCAAAGCAGGTTAATCCTTGAACACATAGCTGATAGACCCAAGCGTTCCTATATTAGCTATATGTTACTGTCGTGCGATTTCGATAGAATTTGAGATATAAATAGGAAAATGTACATAATAATCACATCCCAAATTATAAGTTTGTACGTTGGTAAACCACAAAGTTGTTTAAGTGTTTATATTGCATTTACAACTATATAAACTAAAACCGTATTTCTAAAAATTCTAAGAAATACCACATGAAATTTTTCAACAATATTATACCCACGAAAGCTCCAGTTTATGGCCAAGACCCTCTAATGGCCATATATACCCCTGGTTGGCTCTGAAACCGAGGGAGACGACGACGCAGACAATGCCTGGTAATGGAAACAAATCAGCGCGACAAGACAATGGCAATCAAATGTGGCCAAATCGCGTGGGCCAAGCCCCGAAAAGTTAGGGACCGAAAGCCAGAGACATCTGATGACAGTGTGCCAGCTTTGATTTCGGTTTTTCGGATCCAAAGATCTAAAGATCCACAGATCCATTGTCTTTGGAGGCGACAGAGATCAAACAAGGCTTGATTGCTTTTCTTTTTCTTATTTTTTTTTTTTTGTTGGCTATCTACGAAATTGTTGGTCAAAGTCAAAGAGTCTTCCGTCGAGTGCGTGGCAACTGGCAACTAAGAAACTCAGTTACTAGTAACCTGTAACTAGCAACTTGCAACCTGCAACTAGCAAGTTGCAACTAGCAACTTGCAACCTGCAACTGACAAACGCTGAGAACAGACCGATGATTTCACCTGATATGCTTTTAATGTGTTTCTTTTGGCCAGAACGGAGTCGGGGGCACTCAACTGCAACGCGAGACCCTCGGCGACAAAAAGCATATACTGCAAGGTCTACATTCGAAGAAAAAACAGCTTATAAAAATAGAAATATTTTAAATTATGAAAATAGGAATGTATTTTTATATTCCAGGGAAAAGTTTGAGTAGGATATCGTAAACGTCGATATATTAAATATTGCAAATATGGTAACTTAGGTATATTGAATTTTTAAATTGCATTTTTAAGTCGGATACAATCATAAACTTTGTTATACTGGAATTTAAAATATAAAATAAATATTGCACTTCAAGGTTTAAATATTGATATTATCAGAATGTATACGATATATCTATTTATTTAGCTCTTTTCGATTGTATTCAGATCGATTTTTAAAGCGGAATATCGATTTGACTTACATCTGTATATCGAAAGGGTTATATATTGATACAGAATCAAAATATATTGACATTTTCTGTCATCCCTAGATGGAAATTATATTTATAGGTTTCTTTTATAAGGACTGGGAAAAAAATCATGATCATCCATTTATGGGATTTATATATTCCTGTCTTACAAAAATGGTTTTTATTTATCATAATAACTAGTATTTGATCATTTTAAAAATAAAACTTGTTCAGTAAAATATTATAAGGGTGTACTTTCTTAGGAACTATTATCGGTTATTTAAGAAAGCATTTCTCTAGAAAACGAGTTCATTTCCTCATGTACATTTTTTTTCCCAGTGTACGTACAATCAGCCAAGAGGGCAGAAACCTTCCAGAAGACGCTTCTTCGCCAGCGTCTTGGGTCTCGTCTTTTGTGGTGTAATAAAGTAGCTGCAAACAAACGGCAGTCGCAGGCCGGGCTTCAATTTCACCGGCGAAGACGAGACGGTCAACAATCGGTCCATGATACTATACGACTTATATACATATATATATATAGTATATCAGTATATCAGGGGTCCCAGGAAGGGGAGGAAGTACCATGCTCACGGACTCGCACATCATTTCACAGCTACGACGACGACGACGACCAAGACCAAGACGAAGACGACGACGGTGACTCCAGTTCCGACAGCGACAGCGACTCCCCTCAGATTAGTTCACACGATAAGCCAAAGGGGTTCCACTTGGCTGGCAACTAATATGAATTTGATATTTATGGCCAAAAGCAAATGATGATTTCCCCGCGGTGGCCGCGACTGACTGCCCATTGGCTGTCATTACGAATGTGAGAAAAACTTTCAGCCCGAAAAAAAAAAAAATGATGAAAAACAAGAACAGAAATACAAAGTTTTAACACGAGATAATTTTTAACTATTTTCCTGAATTTGTTCCCTCAACAAAGTTAAGGGTCTAAAGCCGCAGAAGAACAAAAAAGAAAAGTAAATATATATAAGGCACAAATAAATTACAATATAAAGGACAAGATATAATTAAAAAGTCTTCATTTGATTTTCCCGGAAGAAAAAGAGGAATACATCGAGCGGCAAAGTAAATATATATATTTATATAAAAAAGCACAAATAAAATAAAATAAAATAAAATGTCGATCCGATATGGTTCCGCTCGAAGGCGTTGCCTGGGAAAAGACAAGTTGTTTTTTGGCCTAAATAAGACCTCCTGTCCAAGAAAATTGTAAAGACCAGCACTTTATGCCAAGTTACCAAAACCTTGGGGCAAAATAAAAAAGAAAAGAAATATTTAAAAGGAAACAGAAAATAAAAAGGAGAGCAAACTAATAGAATAAGATGTGAGCCCTGAGAAGGCAGCTTGCTAACCAAAAAGTTCACACTAGGCGTTGTTACAGTTGTTCTTTAAATTTAAATATACAATTTCAACAATTTGCAAATGTATTTGAAAATGTATAAAATTATACAAAAATCATAAATATGCATTAGCCTTCCTACAAAGATGGAATGAAATGGTTGGGCAATCAGAACTAATTTCCTTTCCCCCTTCTGGGCAACTTCATTAGAGGCCGCCTAATAGAGCCATTAATCGGGGTAGAGGAGAGGGAAGACCGGAAAACACTTTCCACTTTGGGCTACCGTTTTTCCACATTTCCACGAAGCGCCGAACGGCCAATGGAGATTTAATTTTCGATGAAACGAAAGACTGCGGACACGAACTCGAGCGAGTACAAGCGAGCGCGCACAAGAAATGGTAACAGTTTAAAAGGTTCATTGAACATGGACAACTTTCGAATGGCTGAACATGATGTTGTTCGTTGTTCGTTGTTCGTTGTTCAGTGTTCAGTGCTCGTTGTCCGTCGTTGTTGTTGTTTTTAGCCATACAATTACCGAAACAAGACTGAAGACGGGCTCCAGAAGGGGCATTAAATATGCGGGTGTTAGCCCGGCCAGCATTCGCTTTTTGGCCCTGAAACAACAATGCTGACCATGGTGATGATACTTCGTGACTCTGCTGGCAACAATTGCCGAATTTAAATAAAGTCTGTCCTTTGTTTGATGAGTTGTGAACAGCAATTAACAGTTGCCAAAAAGTAAAATAATAATAAAAAATAGAGGGATAGAAAGAGAATGAGGGGGAGACTGTTAATAATTTTATTTTAAATTTGATAAAATAGATCTAAATAATTATGATATATATTTAATAGGTATTTAAGTATATTTTGAGAAAGTGTTATTACTTAGGCCTTGATTGTTCGTATAAGATATTTTGTTGTTGACTCATGCTCTCTAAAAATTTGCTCTAAGCTTTTGATTTTATTTTCCAACACTAATAAGTGTTGCCAACTTGCTAATTGTTGTTTTCTTTTATTTTTTTTGTAAGCATTATAATGATTAGTTTATTTTCTACCCAATATATACATTTTCCTACACTTTTAAGTGTTGGTAACTCGCTTATTGATTATTTTTTATTCGCTTGTTAACACTGCCATGATCAGTTTCTTTTTTTCCCAGCAGAAACTCTGTCCATTTGCATGTTAAACAACTCGATCTGTTAAATGCAATCTCATTAGCTAATCGAACCGATTGTCCCTTCTCATTAGGGATACCAGTTTGTTTTCCATTTCCCATTTTGTGTCTTGTGTTGTGTTGCGTTGTGTCACAGTTGGCTCTAATTGAGACACAATCAATCACAAAAAAAACTAAAACGAAACGAAATCAATTCAAATCGAATCGAATTCAGGTCCGAGTGCTCTGCGCTTCCGCTGTTTCCGTTGCATTTTCAATTAGCCGCTCGCCGCTGTGTATTTACACGGCATTTACATTTCCATTTACATTTCCAGCAACATTTCCATTACCATTTCCGTGGCCGAGAGAGAATCGGTCTGAATTTCGGGCCCAAAGAGAGATAAAGGTGAAAGCCGAAAGCCGAAAGCCGACAGCCGAGAGCTAGAGATTAGAAATTCCAAGAGAGTGTTTGTGGTGGTAATTGTAATGGTTATTGCAAAGGTAATTGTTATGGCCGGGCCCAGAATAATGCCCATTTCCTGCATTGTCTTCAATTCTCTGGGCACTCCGTCTGTATATATCGTATATATGTTATATGTATGCTTTTTTCCAACAAGTATTTCAATTTCTATTTTGGCAGTGTGCTTTCTTTGGCCACAAAATCATAATCGAGTCCAACAACAGGTTGGCGTCCATTCGCACAGTGGTATAGGTTTTCTTTTTTTAATGCAGAATAATCTACTTTTCTCTTAGTGAAATCTATAAATTTAATAAATATAATAAAGACACTTTTATAAGTTGTTGTTAGCTAACAAAGAAGGATTTATAACTAGGAGAGTTGGAGTTGGAGATTGTAGCTATGGTTAATGCCATGCTTGTACATTGCAGGCAAATGCTTAAAAATTATATTTTTGTTGCTAAATAAAACTAGTGTTTTCAAATGGAGAAAGAAAGTTTGAACAGGCTTTTATTGTGCTTAGGAGTATATAGAAACTTTTTTAATAAAATAATTAAAATGATTTTTGTTTTCCAATGAACTTTAACCCACTGTGGCTAACTTGTAAGCGAAAATAAATTCGCCAGCCAGCCTGCTCTAGTTTCCAATTGCCATTTCGGTGGCCAAATCGAGTTTTGGGTTTTCTTGCAGCTCTCAAAGCCACTGACGCCAGCAGTTTTCTTCAGCTTCCCGCATGGCGTTGGAAAACTGAAACTGAACTCAGCTGTAAGAAATCAAGCAGAAAAGCCCCGAGAGCGCTGAGATGTTGATGATGATGTGTGGTCTCTGGTTTTTGGACGGGGGCGTCATTAGCCAGCATTTTCAGAGCCGGAGAACCACCCACAGCCGAGGGGATCAGAGATCAGAGGGCACTGGACCACCACCAAAGTTGGATCATGTTTTCTGTGAAAGATTTTTGGATGATTAATTATAGGGAAAGGGGAAAGGGAAGGAGATGTAGATGGAGATGGAGATGGAGATGAGGATGGAGACAAGATGAATTATCGGATGTGGCAGTTACGGCGACTTCGCTTGGCTTTCAATCCACCGATCAATGGCAATTCAATTAGCCAATTACGCATTGCCAATTGCCAATTGAGGCACTGACATTTGTAATTACCAAGCTGGAGCTGAACCTGGAGCTGGAGCTGGAGCTGGAGCGATGGATGAAGCTGTAACTAAAGCTGAAGCTGAATGCCATAATTTCCATTGACTGACCACGGAAGTTGCACAAGTTCTGGCCGTGATTGTTGGCCTGGCCAATCAAAACGGAAGTTGCCACTGGGTGGATGCTCCTCCTGGCTGTCCCGACCCACTTCCGCTTTGGCGCCACACATTGTCTCCGCCGAAGGAGGGAGCAAGAAAGAGAGGAAGCGATCGTCCCCACTAATTGATTGATTGCGAAAATGGCCAACTGAGGATGCTGGCAGATGGTATCGATGACGGGGCTGGGTTTCCTTCTGTCCAGATTATGTCTTATTAATAATATTATTCTTAATTGTCAGCTGTACAAAGAAGTCGTTATTTTAATCGTTTTTCCCCTCATTTTCTTTGATTTGTTAGGCTTAAAGTATAGGAAATTTTTTTATTATATTCATTTTAATTATTATATTTATTTGTTGATTTATATTTTACATTTTTAAAGCAGTAGTGCATTTGTATCTATCTACAAATTTATATAGAATTATTTTCTTAAATGTTTTTGCTAATTTTTGGTATTAGCTGTATTCATATCTGACTCTTATTTATTTGTTTTGAAACACAAAAATAAATTATTATGGTAAATTCAGTATTTAAAGTTCCTAAAATGAAATTTGTATATAAAATATTGTTGTGAGATTTAAATCTATCAGTTCCTAGAGAGTTTATTTTTGTTTAATTTTATGTACTATTTAATATTATATTTATTACTAACTACTTTTTATTTATTTACTTTTAAACATTTATTTTTTAAAGAAGCAGTTTTCAGCCTTTAAAGTTCATAAAAAATCATGATATAATTCCTTCTTTTTCCTTAAATTTTTTATTTCTTTATTGTTTTCTCCGCCCATATAAAAACCTCTGACAATGCCCAAGCCTTAAAATATATATATATTTTTTTTTAAATATATAAAAAATCCCATTTACAGTGCATAAAACTCCAATTCTCTGGACAATTTGTCTCCAGGCCTCGCCCAGGCCGCTAATTAATTACGAATCTGAATCTCAGAGCGAATTCCGAGGGGCGCTACCCTGTGACCCCAATCGAAGTGTATTTTCTATATATATAAATCTTTTTTTCCCAATACTATAAAGGCTTCGGGTTAAATGGTACAAAAAGGTAACAAATCGTTTTGCGGTGGCTGCCGGTTTTTTTTGTCAATTAATTGTTTCACGGCCTCGCGTCGCGTGGCTCGTAAATTATGGCTGCCACTGAGCTGTACAGCTACGCAAAACCACAAATAAATACATAAATTTAAATTAACACAGAATTAAAATTTAACTTTGACTTTAATAAATCATTAAATTGCAAAAATATTGAGTTTCTTATATAAACTCGTTAAATTAAAAAATATATGTTTGTTTTAAAGAAAAAACTCAAAGTCACTAAATTCTACATTTTTGGGAAAAAATAAGTATTAAAAAAATCATAAATTAAGAATTCAAGAAATTACGAAATATATTATATATAAAATGTAGATTTTAAAGCAAATTAAGTCTTAAAATATCATATATTTTGATTTAGCTTTATTTTTTTCTTATATGTTATACAGAACAACAAATAAATACATTTCAATTTATAAAAGTCAAATTTTATTATTTAAATATTTAAATTTTATTAAATAAAAACCTATAAAGTGTTTGAGTGGTTCAAATTTGAATTTTACTTTGTACTTTGCTGAGAAAAGTTCCTAAAATGTAGGTTATTTAGGAAACGTACCATTAAAATCCACTTAAAAATTTATTTATATTAATTTGTTAGTTTATTTTGTATAAAAATTCTTACAAAATATATTAAAATTATTTTATTTTAGTGTAAAAATATATATATTTTATATATTTATAATTAATTTAATTATGCCTCCCTAAATAATGAGTTTGTAGATTATTTCTAAACAGATCTCACAATAAATGGACAAATATAATCCAAATAATTATAAATTCTCCATTAAATAATACTTTTATTTCTTTATTATTATTATTATTTAATTATATTAAGACCTTTGATCAACATTTTTTACGTATTTTTTTTTTGTTTATCAGTGCATTGTTTTTCTTGCTGTGCATTCTACAAACTGTTGCGTAATAATGCCCAGTTGCCAGAAGAACAACAAAAGAGACGCTTTTGAGAATTGTTTATTCCTGGCTTGCTTTCTTTATTATTTATCGTTGTTTTTTGTTGTTGAATTTGTTGTACTCTTATTGTTGTATTAATATGTTGCTGTATTTAGTTTGTTGTTGTATTTATTTGTTGTTGTACTTTGCGGTTGCCATTCTAGGCAGCTCTTTGTTTTTGTCGTAGGCGTCGCATCACGCTGATCGTCGTCACCCTCGAGCGGCTCGGCCCTCAGAAGCCCCGCAAGATCCGCGAAGAGCGAAGAACGGAGAACGCAGCCAGGAGAACGGAGAAAGGCCAGCAGAGAAGACAGAAGAACGTAGAATGCTTCTTCTCTGTGCTGTTTTATTTATTTATTGCTTTTTTTTGGCAGTAAGGGACAGCTGTCCAGAGTTATGAGCCGAAAGTGGTTGGAAGAAAGTTAGCAGACCTCAGAGCTGGCTCGTTGGTCTAGGGGTATGATTCTCGCTTCGGGTGCGAGAGGTCCCGGGTTCAACTCCCGGACGAGCCCAAGCCTTGGTATCTTTTTTTTTATTTTGTAAATCTTTAATATTTCATTTTTGTTATAAATATAATATTATTATACTTATTAGTATTTTTATAACCTTGCTTATCGGTGCCAACTGATATGTTCAACCTTCTTCCCGCTCCAGTGAGGTTTCTCTGCTGACTCACTCTGCTTCTGGGAGGGTCTTGGTCTGGCTCCCGGTCTGGGACTGGGTCTGGGTCTTGGCTTTAGCTATAGCTTTGCCTGGACAGGAAGAGCAGAACAGCGTGCGAACGCATAATGAGATCGAGGAAGTGAATCACAATCGAGGGAAGTGGCAAAAGCCACTCACTCTTAGGGCTGACTGGGATTAATTTATATATCCACAAACATGAAGGCAGGAAAATGGCTAAAAATGAATTTTTCTTGGACTTTAATTAAGTTTTTTTTTTATTACTAATATATACTATATCTTATATATTTATTATATAATTTAAAAAGCTACTGAAAGGCTGGTTTTAATAATATTGTACATATATATAGTAAGCTTATAACATTAAATTTATTCATATATTATACATTATTTCTTTTGAATACTTTTATTTACAACTTTATTATTTAATTTTGTACAAATGAATAACAAACTAATCCTTAACTTTGCTTTTTCTTTATTTGCAGGTATGTTTTAACCTCTGAATACCATTTTAATTGAATATATCCTTATAAAAACGATATAAAAATGATATACAAAGGTAAGATTAACAGGTCTTCAGGGAATGACACTTTTAGAAGTGTCAAACTTTCCCGAATACCTTTAAGGTTTATGCAAATCAAAGAGATAACCCTTAAGAAACTTCAGTTCAGTTCAGTTTAAAGCACTTTCTAATACTTTTTCTGCAAAATTAGACCAAAAACTCAAGTAAAATAGGGAAATTATTTCTCTTCTCTAAGACTATGAAACTTAAGGTGACCATTTACCCAGGTTTCCCAGGCGTTTACCCAGACTTCCTTAGTAGAATTTGGGTAAAAATAATAGTTATGCCCCAGAATGTATCTCAAAAATATCCAGTGACTGCCCGGAGAAAGATGTCAGAACTCGTAGCAGCTGACGAATACGAATGCTACGGACCGGCTAGCTGACGGAGTACTCTCCTCCGAGCCGCAGAAGCTCATCCGCTTCCGCGATGAAGTTCGGCAAGACCTTCGAGTCCCATTTGACGGTCGAGTGGCGCGAGCAGTACATGCGATATGGGGTAAGGAGCGGGGAGAGAGTTCCCTCTAGAGTTCTTAACCCATCCCCCGGTATTCCCAAGGAACTGAAGCACATGATCCGGCGAGCTTTGGAGGACGCACCGTCGTCCATTGTGGCTGACGAGTACACCATCCAGAGCTACTATCGGGCCTTCGAGGAGCGCTTCCTCATGGAATGCCAGCTGGAGCTGACGCGGGTGGACAGCTTCTTCCTGGAGAAGCTCATGGAGGCGAAGCGGAAGCACGGCCACCTCAAGCTCCAGCTGCTGGCCTTCTCCCGGGCACCCGGCTACACTGCCAGCGAGGTCTCCGTGCACTCGCTGCAGGGCAGCCATCCCAGCCAGGCGCGGGCTTTGAACGCGCCCAAGAAGACCATGACGCATGGGCAGCTGAGTACGGCCTACTGTGAGTTCTACCTGAGCCTGGTGCTCATCCAGAACTACCAGACGCTGAACGAGACCGGCTTCCGGAAGATTTGCAAGAAGTACGACAAGAATTTTCACTCCACGGCCGCCGGCAGCTGGTTCGAGGAGAATGTGGCGGATGCCGTCTTCACGGATAGCCGCTACCTGCAGCACATGATCCGTGAGGTGGAGGATCTCTTTACCACGCATCTGGCTGGAGGGAACCGACAGTTGGCCATGACGAAGCTCCGAGTGCCGCCACTGGGTAAACCCTCGTCACCGGCCATAGTCTTCCAGGCGGGCTTTGCCCTGGGCATGCTCCTGATGCTCTTCCTGGGCACCGCGATCAGTTGTAGGTTGTGTGTGAAAGTATCCCGCTTTGACTCGCCTCCACCCTTCCCTCCCTCCTCCTCCTTTTTAGACTGGAAACGACCTCCGTCCGTGGATGACAAGGCCACCTTTATGAGTCTGTATAGAGGCCCGCTCACCTGGGTGATCTTCAACCTGTACATGGCCGCCAATGTGGCTGGCTGGCAGCGGGCGGGCGTCAATCACATCCTCATCTTTGAGATTGATCCGAGGGATCACATGCAGCCGGCCAGATTCCTGGAGACTGCCAGCATCTTTGGCATCCTTTGGACGCTGTCCATGCTGGGCTTCCTCCATCACAGGGCCATGCATCTGAGCGATCCCTTTGTCTTCCCTTTGGCCCTCATCCTGATCATGGCCGGGGTGCTGGTGATGCCGCTGCCCGTCATGAACCTGAAGGCCCGCTGGTGGACCATCAAGCTGCTGGGGCGAGTGATCACAGCGCCTGTGCACTACGTGGGCTTCGCGGACTTCTGGATGGGCGACCAGCTGAACTCGCTGGTCAACTGCCTCGTG
Source organism: Drosophila punjabiensis (assembly GCA_008042585.1). NCBI lineage: Eukaryota > Metazoa > Arthropoda > Insecta > Diptera > Drosophilidae > Drosophila > Drosophila punjabiensis. The sequence continues at coordinate 17,840 of VNJR01007832.1, forward strand.
GACCACTACATCATGGTGCGCTTCTATGTGGTCTGCTGGCTGCACCGGGAGCGGAGCCTCAACTGCTTCCGCCTGGACGTGATGGTGCCCATTGTGCGGTGCCTGCCCGCCTGGTTTCGGTTTGCCCAGTGCCTGCGACGGTTCCGGGACAGTGGCTCCAAGTCGATGATCTATCTGTTGAATGCGGGAAAATACTCCATGTCCTTCCTGGTGGTCCTCTTCGACACGCTGCGCCAGAGAACGGAGGGTAGTCTTGCTGCTCAGCCAGAACTCTTCGTGACTGATCCTTCCAACCTTCCCCTAGGTCGGCACGACAGCCCCTTCAGCAACACGTACACCTGGCTCTTCCTCGCCAGCTGCGTGGTGGCCACCACCTATGGTTATCTGTGGGACGTTCTGCGGGACTTTGGCTTGTTCAAGATCATGGATGGGCACCGGATCTTCCTGCGGGAGCATCTCGTCTATCCGCAGGCCTTCTACTACTTTGTCATCGTAGAGAACTTCTGCCTCCGCTGGCTCTGGGCCGCGGAGTTTGCGATTCTCCACAACAACCTGATTGCCCCGTACAATCTACGGACCATAACCAGCATAGCGGAGATCACCAGGTGAGGGGGAAAAAGATTTAGGGAAGGGATTTTTCTAGGGGAATATAGTTGCCGATGAGTTGTCATGCTTGTTGTTGGGATTCATCATTAGTAGCCTTGGTAGGATCTTTATTATCACAAGGAATATATTCTAAATAACCCTAAATAACCTGGACCATACTGCTTACAAGTTAAGGATAAAGGTTAGAGATAGAAATCGAGAGATAAGTTCCGATGATATATCGATTTTTATCGAATATATCCTAAACTTAGCTTTGAGTCATCGGTATTTAAATTATAGAAAATGTCGTCAACTTTGATTGATCGATAATTTACATATCATAAATACAGTCATTTTTGATATATTAAAAGTTTTAAATATTAAATTACAATTTTTTATATTCTTATATTGATGTCTCAAAATTTTATATATCAAAAATTATTTCATCCAAAATTTTATGATCAAAAATATCATAAGCTTAAGTAAAGGCATTTAACTTTAAATTATCGATGTTTTCGATACATTTTATTTAATTTGGCGCTACTTTTGATTGGTTTGATAATTGGATCGATAATCGAAACAGAATATCGATTTATTTCCACTTTATAAAAGGGAGTTATCGACTTTCGCTTCAAAAATCAAAACATTTCTCAGCAGCTCTCGATTTTTGGCTCTCCTTTCTTTATTTTTTTGATTCGTTGAGTATAGTCCCAGTCTTGCTCCTTCCTGCCCCCCATTTTAGACGCTTCATCTGGAACTATCTGCGGCTGGAGAACGAGCATCTGTACAATTGCGGCAGGTTCCGGGCCACGCGGGACATCCACCTGGCGCAGCTGAATCCTCGCCAGGAGCGCATGCTGGAGAGCATGATGGACGAGTCGGACGGCGTCTCCAACAGGCGGAAGAGCGAGGCGCGCGATCGCCTGAACAAGGAGTACTTCTAGAGGAGCAGCTGCTCCAGGCAGGCTGCTCAGCCGATCAGATCTCTCTGGGGTCCCTCCTTGTCGTCGTCTTTAATTAATTCATTTGTGCAAAGCACAAAGCAGCACAGAAGGCGACGAGTGAGAGAGGACAAGGAGGAAAGGGAGCAGGAAGCAGGGAGCAGGGAGCACGCGCCAAACCGGTTGTCCAGCTGCACTGCACCCAAAAGCGGCTCCGATCCCCCTCAGACATCAGCTCCCGCTCCTCCGTCGGGTACAACAATTGTCATTGCTCGTGGAGATCCTCATTGGAGCCACTGATCACGGATTGCCGCCGTCTCTTAATTGACTCGCATCGAGCTTTGATTAGCCTCGTAATTAGCCAGGCGGCAGGCGGGGAATCTGGAGGAAGAGGGGGACAGGAGCTGGAGCTGGACCTGGAGCTGGAGGAGCTCCAGCCATTCTAATCTGGCCAAGGAGAAAGAGAAAGGCAGCCCCCGGGAGGCTGTTGTTTGCCAATACACTTCGTTGCCATTTGTTCCGGTTGCATATTTTCTACATCTTGGTATAAAAAAAAACTAAATTTAAAATAAATTACAAAAGATTTTGGGGTTTATATATTGATTAATTTTATTAGAAAATTAACTGAATTTTAGGAAAATAATATGACAATAATAACGAATACCTACTGCAGATATGACACTTTAGTGAAGGTTCTTTATTTTTTCTTTCAAATTTATTTTAAATTGGTATTTTATCTTATCAAAACCCTAAATTGCAAAATATTTAGAAAAAAAGCGGTATTTTATAGTAGTTATAAAACAAATTATGCGGGTATGACACTATCTATCGTTTTTCTACAGTATGGCACTCCATTCTTTCATACCCTTGCAGGGTATAATTTTATTAGTCATAAGGAGAAGTCGTTTCCGACCTCATAAATCATATATTTTATGACACAATTATACTTATTTTTATTCTGTTAACAAAATACCTGGGCTTTGTTTTAAATATTTAAGTAATTTTACTTTAAGTCGCAATTAAAAGCACCAAAATCCAACTCATTCCATGATTAAAGATTATAATCAGCTTATAAGGAGCAAAAATCACTCTTAAAGAAGAAAAAACCTAATGCTCACAATCCTCTTAAAAGACAATAGGCTTCTGCTTCAGGTGGCAATAATGTCTTGAATGCCCGCAATCGTTAATAGTCTTATCTGGGGAATTAAGGATACCTTCTCTTTTTGAAGACGAGTCCGATAAGTCTAATCCCATCAGGCCAAGGGATTAGCCAGCACAAAAGGATGTGACTCCTTAAGAACCCCTCTTTCGTGTTTCTTTATTATTTATTACCTTTTATTTATTTATTTTATTTTGTAATTTGATCAGCAATCACATTCCTTCATTTGGGAATCACTGATGCGAAGGCTAACGTCATGACCAATGACGAGGACGATCATGATGACGATGACCAGCCAAACTCTAGATAACTGGCCTCTGAAAGAGATTCTTGGAGGGGCTTGGGAGCAGAGAGGAAAGTTGGCACAGGGAGAAATTCAGGAGAATTTGAATTCCCAAAGGGTTAAGCCTTAGTTTGAGATGAGACACTATTGGAGCATGAAAGTCCTTCTTGAAATATATATATTTTCCGTTAAATGAACCTCTATTTAATATATATTTTTTATATATATAAAGTTGTGTTGTATTTCTTTACTATATTTGATATTTCGAAAGCTATAATTTCCGTGTAGCTTAGCTGTTGACTTGGGCACGAGTCAAACATAAATTTTCCATTGACTCGCTGATGTGGCTGCTGCTGCAGTTGCAGTTGCAGTTGCTGTTGTTAATGGCAACTGCAATTTATGCTGCTTGTCGCGGCGACTGTCTCCTCTCCGGAGAAAAGCCAAGGAAATCGGAGAAAGGGAAGCGGGGGGCAGTTGGCCCGTTTGGTCGCCGGTTGTTGCCATTATTAATTGACGACGTTGCCTGGCGCGTCAATTAAGCTGCCTGTGCAACATGCAGCAGTTGCTGCTGCTGCTGCTGCTGATGTTGATCTTGGTACAGTCCACGCGCCAAAACCAGACCAAAACAAATAAACAAACAAACGGGCGAAGGAACCAAGGCAAAGCAAAGCAAACGAAAGGCAACGCCAACAAACAAACAAACAAACTGAAGAAAAAAATACAAACAAAAGCCAGGCGTGTGCGAGTTTGAGTACTAATGCGATTTGGAATCACACCAAGCCTAGTTAGGTTAAGAAAGCTGATCTTATTATATATAGAAAAACCTAGGAAGAGTTTATTAAATGGGGAAATTTAAGGAAAGCAAGTTGCTAATAAACTGAATTAAGAAGGAAATGTTAAGAAAACAGTCCTTTAAGTTGACAAAGTTATGTGTTAAAAGTTTATAGAATAAAGCTATAAGCTTTGTTATTAAATATTTAAATAATTCATTTAAATATTCATTTATTTAATTTTGTATAACTATAGCCCCAAATCAAGGATTTTTGCCCTTAAATTCGCTTTCAGCAATAAGAGTTAAGTAAGTTTTATTTAAATAAATGGTAAATTCAAATATATTTTAATACAACAATTCTCCAGCTTATTTTCCTTTAAAGGTACTTTTCTTTGTATATATTCTTCTATATACTTAGATATTCCTTGTTCCTTCTACCAACCTTCTCCTTCTTCTAACTTAACGAGTGCCCTCCCGTGGCCAATGTCCAACTTTGGGCATATGCACATCCATCTACATGGCCATGCATCCACACGTACTTAGATGGCCAACTTCAAACTGCAAACTGCAAACTGCAATTGCCAATGCTTTGGGCCAGAAAAATGGCGCGCAAACGTGGCCAAGTCAAGAGAAGCGAAGAAAAACACACAACAAACAAGCTGGCGTTCAAAGTCCAAAAAAGTATTTTGGCCTGAGCCCTTAGTGGCAGCTTTGCAGCTTTTCAGGTCTTTAGCTCCACAGCTCCTCGGTTCCTTCGGACTCTTCTTGGCCAGCTGAGCTTGATGTTGATAGCCAGCTCGTGCTAAATTTAGCAGGGACTTGGAAGAGGGCCAAAACATGGCAACATAAACCGCGAAACCAGTTTTGGCCAGAGCCCAGCGAAGGCTCCTTTTCCTGGTTGCACTGGCAACTCCTTGGAGGAGCGAGCCCCTTCCCTTCCCTCTCTCTCGATATCCCTCTCTATCCCCTTTTACGGAGCAGCACGCGTCCATGTCCATATAGCTTCGTTTTTTTTTTTCTTATTTTTTAAGCCTGGTTTCTTGGCCAGAGCGAGCGGGGATTTGGCTGACGCAGCTCATAAATTTATGTGGCAGCCTTTTGATTGCCTTTATGCTGCCGTTTTTTTGTAACTCGTTTCTCTTTTTTAACTCGAGCACTTAAAAAAAATAGGGATATAATTTGCTAAAGGAAATTTGATGTTTTTTTTAAAGAATTTCATGTGTGTTTATTTGTTGTAATTTGTAGGAAATAATTAAGAAAATTCTGATTCATTTTATTTTGTTGGGATTTTTCAATTAACTTATAGATTTAATAGCTGTTAAGTACTTTTTTTTTCTATGTATTTTATTTTGAGGGGATTTTTTCGAGGTATTAATTTATTATATATTTGTAAAATCCTGAAGAAATTATTTAGAAACATCTGTAAAAAATTGATTGTAAAATATTTATTTCAACTTTCCTGTGTACCTTTCTCTGTCTCTGTCTTTGTGGCTTTTCTTCTCTCTCTTTTTTTTTTTTTTGCTCTTTAATTTGTGCACATAAATTGGCGTCCTAGCCACGAAGATATATCCCCTGCCTGGTCCAAGTTTTATCTTTTAAAAACTTAAAAAAAAAGAAACATTATAAAAACCAGCTGCTGGTTTTTTATCCTTTTTAAGTTTCAGCTGCAACTTAAGCCTGGCAGGTCCTGCGAATGCAGATGGTTTTTTACCAAAATTGAAGCAAGTGGAAAGAGCTTGACAGGCATTCCTTTTTTTAGAGGGTTAATTGCAGAAGAAATGAGTTGATGAGTTAATGTGTTAATTATTATAATCAAAAGTTAAGACTAGGGTTCAGAGAGCTGGAATTAAATTTAAATTGAAATAAAATAAAATAATAGAAATAAATTTAAATAATAGATTGTTATTAAGAGAAATATTTAATTTTTCATCCTTTTAAATTGTATATAAAACCTTAATTAGAGTTCTTTTAGTATTTCCTAACTAGAAAAATATATTTATACCCTTAAGATGAAAGTAATGAATATTTCTTGACCTGGAAAATACATTTTACTTTATTAATCTGTAAATAAAACCCATCTTTGGGTTTATTTACAGTATCATTTCTCTATTTTACTTAATTAATCTGTAAATTTACAGTACCATTTCTATATTAATTTAATTCTTTAAGCTTGCCTTAGCCAAGGCTCTCCACAGCTTAGGCTTTCTAATATCTCGCAGAGAATCGAAGGAGTGTCTAGCTCCAGGCACCCACCACTACTGACCAGCAACTTCTCTATATATTTCTCCTCTGAACAATCTCCCTCCCAATCCCCGACTTTATAGACATAATTCCTGGCTTATAACTCCACCTGATCTAAGCAGGCATAACGAAACGAGACCCAACCGGGGGCTGATTGGGCAATCGCGTAAATGTGGATCAAACTGCCATGGCGACTGGAGGCGACCTTCCTTTCAGCGAGTGCCACGCCCCCAGAAAATAACCCCGAACTGCGCCCATTTTCCGGGGCCTGGTCCGATCGTAATGAGCCGTTCTCGTGGAAAATTGCAAATTATGGTTAGCGGGAAATCGATGTGAATGCGTCAAGTGATTTCTCAAAAGCGGCAAATGAATTTCAAATTTTTACATTTCAATTTAATTAGCCAGAGTGAGCTGCTGCCGCAGCAGCTGCAGCTACAGCAGCTACACCTGTGTGTAGGAATGCCAAAGTAATTGCCACAATTTGTTGCACGACAAACAACAAGCAACGCAGGCATTTGCGAATAAGAATTATCATAATTGTCAAAAAAGTTTTAAGAGCTAAAGCCACTTATTTCTGAAGAAATACATAGTCAATAGAGTTCAAATGCATTCAATTTTAATCTAATATTTGTATAATTTAAATCTAGTAACTTATTTGGGTTAAATGTATTCTAGAAATGTATACTTTTATATCAACTTGAGGAGACTTTTGCTTGTCTTATTATATTAAAATGTAAACCAAAAACTTGACTAAAAGTATATATTTAAAAAAATATAGGAAAATAAGCATTTAAAAATCTTCTGATACATTTTCTTAACATCTATCAATTCTCTTTATTTATTTAATTTATTTATTTGTATTTAGAGTTTCATCGAGTTGTCTTGCTTACTTGTTATTGTTTTTGATAAACTCTAATAAATAAATACAAAATAAAATTAAAATTTTGCCAAAGTGTCATAAAAAATATCAAGTCAAAACATTAGCTAAATTTTATACATGAAGTTTTAGTTTAGCTAAAAACCTAAATAGTAAAAGATAAATAAGAAATATTCCTTTATTATTTACTTTTGTCTTTGTCTTCAGTGAAAACACTAGTGTCATGGCCGCATAAAAAAGGGATTTCGATAGAAGTAACCTTTAAAAGGATTTCCTAGGAATGAAGTTTAACCACTTTTATTACTTTAATAAAATCTTAAATCAAATTAAAAGTAGGTCTTAAATATTTGTGTTAATATTCACATGTTAAGATCATTAAATCCCTGTTTTTTTTTAAACCCCAAAATGAAAGGTATTTACTTATGGTAAGCGACAGCTAATTTATAACCGATTTATGGCGGTATATTCTTTCCTTGTGCAGAGGCTGAGGCTGGAGAAGATCCCCAAGCCCTAAGCGGCTTTTGGGCATCTCTCGTTCCTCTTCCCCTTCTCCTTCTCCTTCCTCTTCTTCTTCACGTTTGTGTTCTGAGTCTTTTGTTTAATGATAAGCTCCCCATATCTTGAAGGCGCGCGCATCTTGGCTTGGCTTCGATTTTCGATTTTCGTGGCAGTTTTTGGCGCGCAATACTCTCTGCTCCTGACAGCCCCGAGTGCCACATAAACAAGGCTTCTTCTTCCCTGGAGAAACTGGCCCCCAAAACAAAAGCCGCGCAAATGCAGCTAATGGGCCATGAACCAAGCATAAAAAACAAAAACAAGAAACAAAAACAATGCTCAACCCAAAAAATAAAAAAGAATATAAGAAGCTGAAAAGCTGAGAAGAAGATGATAAAGATGCAGTGGCGCAGAAGAAGCCACTTCAGCCTCCGGGTCTCCAGCATCACGATGCTGCTCGTAGCATATAGCATAAGGCATGTAGCATATAGCATGTAGCGTATATATGTTGATGTACATATATATGTACAGGTACCCGTAGAACCCACATCGCCCCCGCTTTGGCCCCCTTAACCCGTTGGCAACCTCAATAACAATATTTTTTTGTGTTGTTTACACGCATAAAAAATGGTTAGCGAGTGCTTGAAAAAAAAAATAAAAATAACTATAAATTTAGAAGAAAATTATAAACATGATTTTTATTAATTATATAAAATCTAATATTATATAATATAAATATTAAAATGGCAAAAATTATAAAACTTTTAAACTAAAAATATGTTTTAAAATTATGTTTTTGTGCAAAGTAAAAATTAATTATTGTATACAACAATTTAATACTATTTTATACATTTTTTTACAATTAAAATATTATTTTTTGGTGTATTTATCGCGTTTCTTTCCGATCTTTTGTACCTTTTTGGCGGCTGCTGCGAACGCTGCTGCTGCTTGTTGCACGTTGATTTTGGAACGGCGACAACGGCGTATAAAACTCGTTAAGTTGAAGTCTTGAAACGTGTTTTTCGTTTGCCTTCTGCGCCTTCTTTCTCATTTACGTATTTCTCTGTGCCTTTGCTGCCTTTTTGTTGTACGTTTTTCGTTGTTCGTTTTCTATGCCGCGATCTTAACGTTCGCCATTTTGTCTTTTGGGTTTGAGTCCGAAGCAAGCTAGTCTTGGAGATTTCTGGTTTTGTATAAGACTGACTTGGGACAAGCTCCAACTTGGCTTGCCCTGAAAGTTCATTTGCCGGGGGAATTGAGACGGGCTTGAGAATAGAGTAAATTTCCCCTGGTCTACAGGGTTATTTACTCAGCTTGGCTTAGAGGCAGATAGAAAGAGAGAGAGAGTGAGTGAGAGAGCTTTGCTGAGAGAAATTCGAACTTAACCAAGTACCAAGTACCAGAAGGTAATTCGAAGTTAGTCGAACTTGAGGAGATAATATTTTTGACATTTAAATATAAAAAATATAATAGTTAATTTAAAAATAATTTAAAAATATACAAAAATGTCCTACAGAATTTAAGATTTTTATAACAAAAAAGTATATATTCTTTCATTTTTTAAAGCTTTTTTGATAAATGTGGGCTTTTTACATAAGAAAATACAAAGACAAGGCAACAAGATGTTTGAAAATAGTACTTTGTTAAGAATTTGTGCATCAAAGACTAAGAAATTCATTGAAGTAAGAAGTATAATTTTTATTTGAAGATAGAAACTAATTTTTAATGCCAAAACGAATTTGTTTTAGAAGGTTTTTATCAAGTTTCCCTTAAAAAGACTTGCCTCCCTTTTTCGAGTTGCGCCCAAAAGTAAGCACTACATTTTGCAATTCTTTGCTTGCACTTCGAAAATGTCCCCAAGAGCGCACCGAAAAAAGTCCCATTTGAGCCGCCGCCGAGTTCGAATGCGAGTTTGAAGGGGAAATTGTTTGTAAAAACCGAGCCACGCTCAGTGTTGTTCTTGCTCCCAACGAGAGACGTGTTTGCCGTCTCGCCCCGGCAGTTTCGTTTATTTTTATTTTGTGCTTGTGTGTTTTTTTTTAAACTTGCAAAACATTGAGAAGAATGAAACAGTTTGTTTGGTGGAAAGTGCAGCAGTGAAACGATACAAAAAATAAGTAAACTAAAGAAATGAATTACTTTCAAAGCCAAGAAGCGCTCTCTCTCCGCCTGCTGTGAGGGCATCTTCAGAGATCTCCCTGTCTGTGTGTGTGAGTGCTGTGTGTGAGCGTGACATTAACAAAACAAAATAATAACTAAGCTGAAAAGCAGAAAAAGTAAAGAAGAAAAACCCAAACTCAAAGCAAACAGGTGCGAAAAGTACAAAAGTACAAAAAAAAAACTCAAGAAGAAGCTCCGAGCAAAGTTGCTCAAGAACAACAAGAAAGAGGAACTGGAAGGGTTGCCGTTGCGGCAACTTCCCTTTTGGGCTTCCCCTTGTGCTTCCCCTTGTACTTCCTCTCCATCTCCGTCTTGTGCCTCTGCTTCTACTTCTGCTGCGGAAGTGGCAAAGGATATTAAAAAAACATCAACACAAACATGTGCTAAAAACTAGCAAGTTTTGAGAGGAAAAACCCACGAATTATGGATACGGTGGCCATTAAAACGTCGCTGCCGCATGCCCCTCTAGCGGCACAGCAGCAGCAGCAGCAGCAACTGATGTTGCAACAGCCTCAGCAGCAGCAGCAACAATTACAATTGCAACTGCAACAAACAGCAACAAATGCCACAACAAGCTCGGCCCTCAATGCCAAAAACAATATTGGCGCCTTCTTTCAAACCTGCAAGGTAAGAAAATTAAATAGGAAGTTAATAAAAAAACTAAAATAAATTAAAGAAATATATATCAAATTAGAGAAAACTATTGAATATCAAATAAAAAATAAAATAAACTAAATAAAAAATAAAGAAAAGGAAGAAAACTGAGGCAAAAACTCAAATAAATCAAGAAAATGTAGGAAAAATGAAAAAAAAGAATAAATAAAAGATAAATACTTAATAGAAAATTTAAAAAAAAACTTAAACAACCTATATAAAAACTAAATACAATTAAAGAAAACTATAAAAAGCTCTATATACTCTATATAAGAACTTTTAAACATAAAATCCAAAATAAAGAAAAGTAGAGGAAAACTCTACAAGAAGTAAATAAAAAGTTAAGAAATCTAAAGAAAATTTATAAAACCTATAAAAACTTCATAAAAAAAAGTACAAAAATTCAGCAAAAACTTACAAACCGAAATAAAAACTAAATAAAACTCAGCAAAAAACTTAAAAAAAAAAAACTCTATTAAAAAACTGCTAAAGAACGAGGTCATTTGGGTTCAAATTTCTGTAGGCACAACCGTAAAAAGCATTTTCCGAAACTGTCACAAAAAAATACCTGCTTTCTGGCTTTTCTCCCTCTATTCCCCTCTCCCCTTCTCTCCATCTCTAATTCCCCGATTCCCTGTTCTCTATCTCTATTTGGACTTCCCAGAAAAAGTAAGAAATTAAAACGCAACTGCAGTTGACAATAAAAAGTCACCAGAAATGAGACAATTTCTGTGGGCGCACTTTTTAATTGTCTCTCCCGAAAAAAAAAACCAAAAAATAAATATAAAGCGAGGCAACGAGGCAGAAAGAAGGGGAAGGGGAAGGGGTTTGCAGGAAGAGAGGGGATTTTGAAGAATTTAGAAGAATTTAAAAGAATTTGGAAGAATCTAAGGTATATATTAAACAGAAGAAATCACAGGTTCATCGTTACGATCATAAATTATATATAGAGTGAAGTAAAGGTAAGTAAAAGGAGAAAAGAGAGAGAAAGAGTGGGATTATTCTGGGAAGGGCTTAAGGTGAGCCTGTGATCAGAAGAGACTACAAACAGGATCAGCTAAGGAAACCCTTATAAAACCCTAAATAAAATGTTCATGAAAAGCTGGTAGCACTTCGAGGTTTATAATAAATAGAAAAACCCAAAAATAAGGTTGTACAACTTGTATTTAATTTATATTAAACGGGAAAACAAGAGAAGAAGTCTTATGGGTAAACATCGCCTCGATCTTCTTTGAATTTAAGGTCTAAAAAATAAAAAAAAAACCGGCCAATCATTATTGAGAATTATAAGCTTCTCCAATGAAAGTTTATTGCCCAAAAATATATCTCTACATGAGAATATACTTAAATATGAATACCATTATAATTTGATGTTAAGATCAGCTTATAACAACCAAGATATGATCATCAAGAAACTGCTGGACATTAAAAGAAAGCAGGGCAACATTGGGAATTGATTCTCTGAAGACTAAAGCTCAGCAGACTTAATTGAGCAGATCTACAGATTTATAGAAATAAAGGTGCAAATGAAGTCAGCTATCTCGGAACTGTCATGATGATGGCTCCCTGGAGTTGTCATGTTGGTCATGTAATGGACCTTACCCAACCCTCTCGAAGAAACATCACCCGAAAGTTAAGACCCGTGAAAAGACAAACACAAGAAGAAAAAAATAATAATAATAAACAAGGCGAAAAGTGAAGCATTTATAAGGCGACCGACCAGTTCCATTTACGCCTCTTGCATAATCCACAAAAGTCGGTGCCAGAGACCAGAGACTATAACTACGCCTATTTATGATTACAGAGAAAGAAAATATAGGTTTAAAAAGGGAAGGGAAATACGTATATAATAATAAAGGTATTTATAAGTATGAAGAAAGTAAAGGTATAGTTGCCTCTTCCAATTATAATTCAAAGACCAGTTTAATTTGCCTCTTCTGATTCCTTTAATAGAATTTATAATAATAGCTATGAAAGTCAATATAATATACTTAAATAATTATAATCTATTAAAAAATGTAAATGATAAATTATTAATATTCATATGAATACATATAATGTTAATGGAAAGAGACCTCTCTTTATCCTTACCTGTTTGGCTGATTTATAGCTAACATTATTAATTTATTTTATTATATTTATATTCTTATTTAAGTTCATATTTTTTTACTCTTGCTTATTAGTTATAGTTTTCTTCTTGCTTGTTTTTCCATTTTAATTTATTACTCTTGTTGCACAAGTGCGAGGGTTGATCGATGGTGTTGTGGCACTGCCTTTGTCCCGTCTCTCAGCGGGTGCACCACTTGAGATCAGATCGCAGTCCGAGATGGATCTGGGTTTCCTGGTCTCGGTTTGGGTTTGCGTTTGGGATTGGGATTGGGATTGGGTTCCTTTTCTCCTCCTGCTCCGAGCGTGACACAATAATGCTGGGATGTGGGTTAAGGGACAAAGGCCCGGCACACACTACCTGCTACTTGCTCTGCTTCTACCTGTCACGGCTGTTGTTGTGCAGTGTGTGTTTGTGTGTTTATCCTGGGAAATATCTAAAACTGTTGCCATTACCACACTCCCCTCACCCTTGCTCCGCGCTGTCACAAGTCTCTCGTTAAACATTTCGCTTTAATTTAATTGAATTTCCTACGCCGACGTGCTCTTGTTGCTCTTGTTTTCCCCTGCCTTTCGGCCTAACTTAATTATGTCAGCCAGCCAGCAAGCATTAACCCCAGCGTGCCGCAATTGTTTTACGCTCCACTAAGAGACTCGACTCACACGGGTTAAGGTGTACACAGTACACATAGTATGCGCGGAAGTGAGACTAGCTCAGAAACACACACATTTCTCACTCATTTCCACAGAAATTCCACACATAAAACTCACAGACATCGTATGCTAATCAATTCCAATGAGGCTGCCATCGGTTCGATCAGGTGTAGTGGGGGAGTTCGGGTCCAGATATCTAGTAATTATCATATACACAGGGAGGAAATTTTGATTTTTTTTAGCGGGAAAATATCTATGAAATGATAAACGTGTAAGATAATAATATCTATAAAATTATATTTATATATCTATAAAAGGAAACCCTATAGAAATAATTTTAAAATCAAGGAATCTTATTAAATGAGGGATACAGAGTTGTGGTTCTGAAATATTAGTGGGGAAATCTTTGGGTTTTGACTTTTAAACTGGGAAGTGGGATTTTCTGGATCGGTTTCTCTTTATTTTAATAGAAGGTATTAATAAGATTATAATTGGTTAGGGTATTTTATTTATTCTTTTCAAGTGTATTTTATTTAGGGCGTTTTCGTTATATTTCTGAGAATATTTTCTTTATTATTATTTGTTTTATTTATATTTATTATTTGTATTATTTTTTTCATGTTATTTTCATTATTCTTCTTTAGGGATATTAATTCTTTATTTTCAAGAGTGTTATTATCACTCTTTTGGTATTCTTGCATTATTTTCTATGGGAATATTTTCACTTAACCTTTTCTCTATATTTTTGGTTTATTTCTGTATGTTATTTTCTTAATTTTTAGCCTAGTTAAACTCTAAACATAAATTTGTGTTTCACTTAACTTAATTGTATATATAATTTTGTATTAATTGCACCAATGGATTAATATATTTACTCTTTATATAAGTACAAAGTACATTTAGGTACAGATTCTCCTTAAAATTTGCAACTTAACAAGCACTTTTAAAAGAAATTTAAGTATTTCTCCATCTTTTAACTGACAGACCGGAAAATGCGCTTTATTGTGAAGCTAATCTCAATTTTAATAAATTTTAATGTTAAGTTAAATCAATCTATATGCAGTTAGGTAAATTTAATTCAAGGAAGACCAAGGGGCAAAGGGAGACCCTTAGAACTGCAATCATATTTGCTCTTAATTTAATTTAATTTACAGAAAGATATAAAAATCCGAAGCAAAGATTTATGACAATTCTGTGGACTTATAATATGTTACTCCCCTTTATAGTTGCATGCTAAATGATTAAGTTTTCTATCTAATTTTCCATCTTTAGCACATAATTTCATTGTGTTGTACCCCAGGTGTACCCCCTTACAACTCCAAGCTTGTAATATTTCTCCCAGTGCCCAAGAGGTGGCTTAAAGGGGGGCTTGACAACACCAGCACACAAATATGCGCAGCTGCGGCGATCGAAGGCATCAGAAATCAGAAATCACAGATCGGAGATCAGAAATCTGAAAAATCCGAATGTGTTGCTGGCCACGAATCGAAGCCGCGGCAACAGGTTGCTGCTGGGGCCGAGAGCTGTGAGTTGAGCATAAATTATGATCAAAGTTAAAATATTTTTTCAATTTATCCGCCTCTTCTTCTTCTTCTTCTTCGTGGCCGACTTATCGCTTCGAAGGGAAATTTTTGGGCATTTTATATTTTCTGTTGGCTGGTTTTGGGTTCGCTTTATCGTAACTTTCACAAGGCAGCAGCTTTTTATGCGTTTGTCTTGACCGAAAGGAAAATGCAAAAGAAAACTTGTGCCTATTTTCCTTACTAGTTTCTAGTCTTAGTTCTTTGGCCTCATCTTTGATATTTCGATTATTTCTACTACCACGTTATTTCCCCCATTTGCCTGGCCCACTAAGCCCGTTGTTGAGCTTATGTAACCAACGGAGACGAGACTCTTGCCAAGTCATGGCCAAAAAAAGAGCCAACAAATCGGTTTGAGCCATCTACGAAATGCGGGAGAAACGGTGGTGGAAAAGGGGAACGATAAATTGTGCAGAAAATATATATATATATTTTAACACTAAGCTAAGGGAACCGAAAATATAAAGAAGAGGGAATTTTAGAAGATAATTTTGTAGAAACAGATTTGTGGCTGTGTAGTGTTTAATTTTGGGTTTTATTATATTAAAAATTAATCTTTAGGGAGAAAATAAAATAGTAGTTGTATATATTTAGACAATATATTAATAAAAGAACGATAAATTGTGCAGAAATTTGGTTTAAAACTAAGCAAAGGGAACAGAAAATATAAAAAAGAGGAAACTTAACAAGAGATTTTTGTTGAATCAAATTTGACAATGCGTAGCCTTAAATTTTAGGTTTTATTATGTTAAAAGTTAATGTTTAGACAAAAAACAAAATGGTAGTTATCTTAATTTAGACAAGATAATAAAATATAATAATAAGAATAATAATATAATAAAACAGCGATAAATTGTACAGAAATAGGTCTTAAAACTAAGCAAAGGGAAGAAAATATTGAAAAAGAAGAGAGTTTTCGAAGGCATTTTTTAGAAGCAGATTTATAGATTTGAAGTTTTTAATTTAAGTTTTTCTTTCTGTGTTAAAAATGAAATTTTAGAAAAAAAAATTAACTTCTTATATATATTTAGCTAAAAAATAATAAAAGTGCAAGAAATTGTGCAACAAATGTGCCAGACGTGGGAATTTAATAAAAGATATTTGTAGCAGCAGATTTCTAGACTTTAATTATGGCTTCTATATATATCAAAAAATACTTCTTGGACAAAAAACAACACAGTTCTTATATACCTTCAACCCAAATTAATATCTACATATTTAATAGCAAATCAAGCCTTTAAAAATAGTGCTTCATACTACTGATTCCCGCAATAAACCGCCTTAAACTCAAAGAGAACCCACTTCTTAGTAACTTTTTAGTTCAAATCATTAGCCAAGGGTTAGCACCTGTCATGGAGCCATAACTTAATAATAAAAAACAACAAACGATAGGCAGTTAGCCACTGGACACCCACCTTGTTTGACCGAATACTAGTTGCACTTCCGCTGGAGCAGCACGTGGGTCGTGAGCCACCACCCACATTTGGCCGAATAAAACTTTTAATTTTAATCAATTAAAGCCAGCTTTTACAGTGTGTGGGCTGCCAGAGGGCGTGGCCGTATCGGTAGCCCCAGTAGCACGTGGCTACGAAAGGAGGAGAAGGGAAATAGATGAAGAAAGAGGAAAAACAGAGAGAAAGAGAAACAAGTCTCCACTAATGACTTCCTATTTTGGCTGAACTTGTCAATTTGAGGCTCGGACATCGATGATACGGGGATTAATTGGCTTACAAAATGCCCAAAAAAGAAGACGGGAAATAATTTCCCCCCCAATACCGCTATGTATCTTACACATTTAAGTATATTCCTTGCCTGTCTAGGTTCTTGACTCTTCCAGTTAAGAGTAACCTCCGAAAGGGAAGTTTTTCCAAATTGGAAGTTCTTCCAAGTTCACTTTTGCTTGGAATTGTTAAGCTTAAGTTTGCATCTAGTTTGAGCCTTTTTCACATATTCCTGTCAAGCTTAACGCCTGGCTTTTAGCACCTTATGTTAATAGCTACTCGAAGAAGGTCTCTAAATTTAACTCTCAGCCTCCCTCCCACTTTGAGGCGCTTTTCCTTAGTTTTCCAGTTAGCTTCCAATAATTTCCCTATCATTTTTTGCCTCTAGTATACATACACACATCTGTGGTCAGTTCAACCTTATTTTTTCGTGTTATTTTTTCGTATTTTTTGGCTGACCAGACATCTCTTTTCACACACACACAAGAAAAAGGCTCGTGCTTGGAAGCTGTGCAGCTGGGATCCCATCAGATTTGGCTTGATGCCTTGCCTAGGTTTTCTAACTTGGCTTCAAAAACTGGTTTTTGGTTTTTCGGGTTTTCGGGTTTCGTTTCAGTTTTCTGTTGTTCGATGTTTGATTTTTCGGGGAATTGCTCCAAATTGAATGGTACTTTTCGGACATTAGATCGAACGGCGGCGGCGGGGCTTTCACCGAACATAATAATTACAGGCCTTGGCAGGGCCTAATTGATAGATCCATCCAGGGAGGGGGCAGGGGAGGCAGACCATGATTCATCAGATGAACTCTGACTTCGAAAACGAAACGAAGCCAAGCGGCGGAAAAAAGGCCGCCAAAAAATTAAGCTGGCCAGAGAAGAGCCGTCTGTGGAGAGACGGGTTTTCCAGTCAGAGTCTGGTGCACCGAAAAAAATAATTGCTTAAATGTTAGGTTTTCGCTTTAAGAGCAGACCAGTCTCCGTCTCCGTCTCCGTCTCAGTCTCAGGCAAGTCTGGGGGCTTGGAGCGTACCAAGATTTTGGCTCAAGCTTTTGTTTTTGGCATTTTGCAGTTTTGTGGCCAAGCACGAAACTGGTTTATAGCAAATACCCGTTTTGTGGCGCGACTTTTGGCCAAGTCTGGGCCTGGGCTCTTGCCTCTTGGGCTCTCTCTTGAGCCTTTGTCTCCGATCTTTGGCAAGATGGCGTCGTGACAACTGGTTTTCCAGTCGCTCTTCTGTTATACACACATCTCTGAGATTTCTCACCTGTCTCTCTCTCTCTCTTACACACACATGCTCTTATACGCTCTCTCTCTTTCCCTCTTGCAGGTCTTGTGGCACTTGGACGCCTTTCGACGATCGTTTCGCGGCCTAAATCAGCATGTTTGCGGTGGCCAAGACTGCATCTTTTGCGCTC
Organism: Drosophila punjabiensis; assembly: GCA_008042585.1. Lineage (NCBI taxonomy): Eukaryota > Metazoa > Arthropoda > Insecta > Diptera > Drosophilidae > Drosophila > Drosophila punjabiensis. The sequence goes on from VNJR01007832.1 coordinate 35,482, forward strand.
TAAAGGTAAGTTCGAAAAACGATATACACGCTAGTTAGCCGAGACAGCAACCTAGAGTAGATCGACTGGGAACAGTTTGATTTTCGAAGTTTATCAAAGAAATAGAAAACGAAATTTTAAATAATTTTATAATTTAATCAAGAAAATGAAAATAATAAACATTTTTATTCAATTTAAAATGAATTTATTTTAAACATATAATCATGAAACTGAAAGTAGTTAAATATACGGCATCAAAATCCAGACAATTTATTCGAAGAACTTAAAAACAACGTTAAAAGTAAAATATTAAATTCAAAAAATTAAATGTATTTAAGTTTTAAATGTATATTATTTAATATATAAAATTTAATTTTAATAATTTAGAATAATTTAATATTAATTATATTAATTATACATTTAAATCGATAAACACTAAGACAACCTTAAAATAGTTTAAAATATTATTTTTTTATACTTAACCAAATTTTTTTTAAGTAAAAACAACCTAAGGTTATATTTATATTATTATATAAGCCTGAAGGCAGAGAGCTGGCTGAGTTTATTGATTACCGCTTAAGAAACAAATAACTATACAAAATAATATATCATAATTATAAAAAAAAAAACAAACAACTCATCAAAATGATTCAAGATTTGATTATTAAATATATTTAACATTTTTGGTTGTCAAACTTAGCAATTCGAAGAAACAAAAAGTGCTGCCTGCTTTTAGGCCGCTAGACAGCGTTAGTTCCAAGTTCCACCAAAGGTATTTTAAAGGTGGCGCCAGTTGGGAGTGATATTGCTCAGGAGAGAGACATTTTTGTGGCTGATTTTCGGCTAGAATTTCCCTTAGAAAATAGAGGAAATAGAGGATAGAACATTTCTGCAGGCCGAAAACTAAAAAAATAAATGTTTAATTAGGTAAATTAAAGTAATTAACTGGCAGCTGGAACATATTCGAAATCAGAGTCATCCTTTAGTTCTTGACATTTGCAGGATTTACTGAGATTTTATTAAATAAAAAATAATACAATTACATTTTTAAACAAAGATAACTAAAACAAGAATTAAAATAAGGTAAAACCTGTAGCTGTAGTCTGTAGTCAAAACCTTAGCTGAATCATCATTTATTCACACTCTGCCTCCTTGCCCTTGTCCCTGTCAGCTGTTCAAGTGCTCCTTTGTTGTGATATTCCCATTTTTCCCTTAATTTTTCTTTACTTTTCCTTCAATTTTGATTTTCCCACCGTGCAGATAGGAAAATCCAGGCATAAATCCAGGCAATCCCCGAAATGCAACATTATATTCCTTGTCCTACCTGAACCAACAGCAGCAGCAGCAGGTTCACACCCCCTCCACAAGGGTTTTCACAACGGTTTTCCACCGGTTTTTCATCGGTTTTCCGCCTGCTTTCCACATGCCGTTCGCCTGTCCATAACTGCTGGTGTTGTTGGTGGTGAGATCCTGGCCCAGGATAAGGTCAGTTCTACTACCCGGCACCCCCGATCCCGTGTAGCGTGACGTTCGAGTCCTTGCCCCTATTAATTGCGACTCATTTGTCCTGTTCTCACCTCGTTAAAACTGAAATTAAGCCAAAAGTCATTGCACAATTATGCAAATGCATTTCCAGGCTAAAAGTTAAAATAATAACTTGAACAAAAAAGGAATCTGACTTGGGGAAGCCCAGGCTTAAATATCCTTGCATGAAAATCTATTATAATTAAGCCAAAAATGCATTAATTTCGATTCGGAAAGCTTTTCTAGGCTTGTTTTTATTAGAGTAAAAAAACAATATATATTATTGTAAATTATTTGAAATATTATATATAAAAATAAATATTACATTATAAATCCCCACTTGATCTGAACTCTTTAAAGAATTGCCTTAGAAGATCAGAAGAATGGTAACAAGCGATTAATAACTAATTCGTTCAAGTTTCTAAAAAATCAAGTCATGTCTTTAACCAATATGCAAAATCATGAAAACTTAGGAAAAACTGTACAGAGAAAATCCGAGTGATCCATTCCCCCTGCTCCCCAAACAGGGGGGATCCTCACAAACCAGACCAGAGGATAATGATGATCATCGTGATCATCATCATTAGCAGGGTCTTCGTTATGGTCAGCGTGAAGGAGGATGAGGAGGAGGATGAGGATGAGGCTATATCTTCTTCTGGCTTCGTGTTGGGCCGCGGGCAAGCGACAAACTCGTGACGTTCCGGAAAAACTCTGAGCAGCAACAAGAAAAAGAAGAAAAAAAAAACCAAGAAAAAAATAAGAAAAGAAAAGAGACAAAAGCCTCTAAGCGGGACTGTACTTTTCGAAACAGGGTGCTCACTGCGCTCCCTCTCTCTCTCTTCTCTGCACTCTCCCGCTCAGCTCGCTCTCTGTTTTGAACTCTTCAAACATTGATGACGTCGTCGCCGTGGAAAGTGTCGGCTTTGTTTTTGTTTTGACTGCTGTACAGCTTGAAGACGGGTTTGTTAGGAAGGGAATCCATGGCAACACACACATTAAACGATGGTAGGGTTGCCTTTGTCTTGTATGTTTTTCTTTTTCTCTTCTCCTTTTTTGCATTAATTATGCCGGCGTTCTCTGTCTTCTGGCTTCTAAATTAATTTTCCTTACAACCTGCACCTTCCACCCTGCACCTTGCTTTACACATTTCCCGCGGGAAGACGTCGACGACTATTTAATTATGAAAATCGTCGAAAACATTGGCCTTTTTGGCTGGGAAACTCCCACGATTGCGATCGCATTTTGACCAACGTTCAGCGTTGAGCGTTCAGTGTTGAGCGTTCAGTGTTCCCCACGCTTGTGGCCACTGGAGGGTTAAGAACGGGCGACTAAGGCAACTGGAGCGACTAAGAAGAAGCGTCTCCGAGGGAGCCCGCCCTCGGTTATGCCTCAATGCACAGTTCCCATTAGGGAACTTTTCACGAAAAATCACTCTCATCCGCCACGGAAAATAAATACAAAAATAAAACAGGGGAAAAAGTGATCAGCGACAAGGACAAAGTCATTAAGACAATGTCCTTTCTACGCGGAAAAAGGCTCATTCACGAAGTCTACACCGCATTTAAGGACGAGATCAGCCCACACAGAATCGAAATGAAAGCCATATTCAGGGGCTAGACTTTCAGTGTGTGTTTTATTTAATTGTTTTTAAATGGTTTTCTGTTATTGTTTGTTATTTATGGGATGTGTTTAAGGTAATAAGCAGGCTTGAGGCAAATTAACCAATTAAAATAAATAGAAAAGTACATATTTTAATGAATTAAATCAAGGTTTATACAAGTGAATTTAGTAATATTTTCATTTTCTATAATACTTTTATTGCAATTTTTATTTGATTAATTAAAACATGGAATTATGACACTTCTTTTTTCGTTTTTAATATCAATTCAAAAGTGTTCATAATCCTATATATTATATTATATTATATATTATATTATAATATTAATATCTTTTTTCTTTGTACATTTCTATAAATTGTTTGTTTAATAATATCAATTAAGGTGTTATTACACTTAATTGTTTGTATAATAATATAAATTATGGTGCTAGGACACTACTTGCTTTATATTATTAAATCAGTTAAAAGAATTTACAAGTTTTTATAGTCATATTCTAATCTTTTTTGTTTCTTCAATATTTAAGTACAAATTTTACTTGATAATATTAAATAAGGTATTATGTTATAAAATCAATTATATGATTTTTGAACTTGATTTTTTATATCATATAACTTGCATTTAATAATACCAATCGAAGAGTTATGTCCCCTAATTATTCGCGTAATGTTCATACAAATTTTATTTAGGAATATCAATGCTTTGACACTACCTTATTTATATTAAATAAAATGATAAACTCGTATAATAATATACACTATATTTTTATAAATTTTTCATATCTAATGACAATACACTAAGACTTATATTTCTCAATAATATTGTTAGAATGAGAGTAGATTTTTTCTGGCTGTGCACTATCAGAACCCCAAGCACTAAGCTCTGTTTGCCTTTCAAGAGTATCTCCAGACTATCTCCAGATACTCCAGATTTTTCTCGCCCTAATCTCGAGCGGATCTAAGTAAGTGCAAACAAACAAATGTTCGAGTGCAGTCCTCAAGGGTTTTTTCGGGGTTTCTTTGTTTGCGCAACGCAGGGCCCTACAATAAAAACGAAATTAACATGAAGAAAGGTAGGATTGCATAGTAGGTACATATAGATATAGATATAGATACATATATACACATATAGGAGCCACGATATGGGCTGGGCACGAGCGTGAAGGCGTTGCAGGTGCTAATGGGAGCCAGGCAGCTCCTTGGCAGAGCCATAAAGTCCCCAAGAGATCTCCATCAGCTCAGCTCAGTTTTCTTTTATTTTTTAGCATGATTCACTCTGCTTTTTGGCCAAGTTAAAATATAAAAAAAACCCAGGTACCCCCAGCCATGGTTGGGCTTTAATGTTGTCAAGTCTTTACGGTCGTTTATCTCTTCAATTTATGCGACATTCGACGTGCGACTTGAAGGTTTTTTCTGTTCGGTTTGCTTTGTATTTCATTTTTGATGTTTTGTAAAAAATGAATGCACCGCCCATTAATTATTGAATAGTTTCTTAATCACTTTCTTGATTTGTTTCTCTCTATATTCTTCTCTTTTTTACTTCTTTTTTATATTTTTGGCTAATTTTTCAGTTGACATATTAGAGAAAGAGAACTCTGCGGGGCCATCCATCAAAAGAGTGTCTCGGCCTTTGTGTTTGCTATCCGATTTCCATAGTCCCAAGCTTAAAGGTTGATTGATCAGTGTTCTGGCTGAAGAAAGAAGATATATCAGGTGAAGTTTTTACAGTTTCATAGGTTTTATAGCTTGAAAGTCAGGTATAACTTGGAGCTATTGACTATTTAAATATTTAGTTATGAACTTAGCAGGGCTTTCTTTAACCCTTTTGCTTTATATTTTTTGTTTTGTTTCGCATTTCTTATGCAAATATTAACCCCTTTCTCTGCTGCATCTCGGAAATTGCAATTGATTTAAGACCCATCAAGCAAGCAATCAATCAGTGAGAAACCATGACTCACCTCCAGCCTCTCCTCCTCCTCCGATCTTGAGTCATGGAAATTGTGGCGGGTGTCGAGCATAAAAAAAAGCATACAAAAAAACACAAGAAGAAACGCTGCGAAGAAAGACAGGGCGGCATTCTTCTTAATTCGGAGAAGAGCAGGGAGATGAAGAGCTCTTCAGCAGAGCCGCAGAGTTGGGGAAGAAGATAGTGTGGTGCAGCATCTTTATGACCCGATAAACCGAACTGGAACGTGTCTTGCATTGGCCATTCCCCTTTCTCTCCACTCACCCGCAACTCAGATAAGCCCAAAAATGTCGTCTTTCATTTTGTTTTTGGGTTTTCTGGAGTTTTCTGGGTTTTTTTCTGTATTATTTTCGTGTTTTATCCGATGGTTTTGTGGGTGAAACATTACTATCTAGAGGCTGAATTTTGTTATCTTTAAATTAGAGTAGAAGTTGAAATCTTCTAAGAGTTTAGTGGAACTTCTTTGAGAAAGTAAATCTATAAACTGTATTCTTAACTTTTAAGAGCAAAAAGTAACCAGAACTTGTAACTAGTAACTAGTAAATATTAACTTGTACATTATAACTAGTAAAGATTAACTAGTCTCTTTTATATTTGAAAAATTAGTTTTTTAAATTTCAATAGCATGAAGTAACTTGAACTAGGAAATATTTACTTTTAAATGATAACTTGTAAAAAGGAACTAGTAACGAGTAACTAATAACTAGTAAATGTAAACGAAATCATGCAAAGTTTATGCCAACTTATAAGACCTCTTTCCTGGTTTAAAATACCCCAGTTTTTTGCTGTGTTTTATTGAAGGTTCAATTTATTACGATTTTCGCTGGAATTGCTGGGTTTTTTTTTGTGGGTTATTTTCGTAGACTGACTCATAAAGTGAAGCATAAGAGAGCTATGATCTCCTGAGGCTCCAAGACGGTGGACTCACCATTATCTAAGAGGATGATTATGGGGAACGATGATGATGATTTCCTTCGATGCATTTGTCACTCGAAGCCAAGAAACAGGGTGCTTAGAGTCTGAAAATCACGACAGAGCATCAAGAGAGAGAGAGACACCTCTCTCACTCGCTTACCTGCTCGGCCAAGACGCTTACCTGTTTGTGGCCCACAACAAGGTACAAGATACTCCCCCGTCTGGGTTTGCATTTGGGTATTCGGTCTGGGTTTGTGTTCGGGTTCGGGTTTGGGTTTGCTCAGGTGAGTTGAGTTCCCCTGGCTGCCAGTTGTTTTTGTTGTTGATATAACCGAAACCGAAGCCCAGAACCTGAGTCTTTCGTTCGTTCCCCTGGAAACCAGTTTCTCTCTCAGAGACCGCAGTTCGCTCTCTTGGTCTTCATATTCCTCTCTCTCGAAGAGCTCTGGCTTTGGTCTCTGGTCAAAACGAGTTTCAGTTGCGAGCCAAAACCTACTCAGTGCAGACGTGTTTCTTCGCAGTCAGAAGAACGACTCTAACTCCCTAACTCCCGGTTCAGTGTTTCTTCTAAGAAAATCTGCAGACGCAGCTTCAAAGCAAGAGAGAGGGAGATTCTTCCCGCGCGCGGCAAATAAAGAACGCTGATCCCCCCACGAGTTCGAGTACTATCCCCACTCGCAGATTATATGTATATATTTTTTTCCGAGTGCCCGCAAAGTTTACAAACCACAAACAGACTTGTTTGACTGGCCATTCCCCAAAAAAAGTGCAAAAGTTGTCTAAAAAAATACAGATATAACCACTGGATTTATCAACGCGATCTCTGCGCATGTGGAATATATACACTTTTTTCGAGTAAGTTGAGAATGGAAGTGTGTGCTTTTGGCCAGTATTTCGGGAGGCTTAGAGGAGCTCAACAACAGAGGAACCAACGGACTACCAGTTTTCTTGTTTTCTTGGCTTATTGATTCTATAATTTCGTATAACGAATCTTTCTGTTTTGACCATGCGGGTCTTAACTTGTTTCATGCTGGCCTTTTGTGAGGAGATCTCTTTTGGTATGTAAATGCCAGGGACGGCAACCTGTAGACACACAGTAGGCCCTCGCTAATGCATTTATGCGGCTTATTAAAGATTAATCTGAGCAAGGCACGCAGAGAAGCCAGCCACTTGTCTTTCCCTAGGGAAAGTCCCGGGAATCACGCGATGTCTCTTCTCTCCTAGCATTTAAGTGCAATTTTTGAGGGAAGGGAAGGGAAGAGGGAAGAGTAATGGCTGGGCTCTTCTTTCAATTTGCATTGGGAAGACACTCCTTTAATTGAAATGCAGGGAGAGTCGGCTGGCTGACTGTCACCTCCAGAGGCGACCATCGTCATCATTACCATTCTTGTGATCATCTCGAGAGGAGCCATCGATGGGCCACACCACTTCTTTCGTTCGTTCTTTCTTGGCCAAGTCGCATATTTATGGCTAATTCTTAACCCGCAACGCATGCCTCGCATATGTAAATATTTGAGAACTGGAGTTGGGCTCAGCCTTGGCTTGGCAGTCGCCTCACGTGCGCCTTGCTTGGCAGGTTGCTCTTACACTGAGAGATATGTCGGAATATTAAGGTAATACGCTGTAATGATAGCTCTTTTGGCCAAGTTTAGAGGCACAAATATTCATTTTAAAGGCACGTCTGCCTGGCGATTAGTTCTTAGTTCACAGAACGTGACTTGAGCTTCCTTTTTGGATGGGTTTTCTTTACTAAAGATACTTGCGAAATGTAATAAATAATAGAGAATATCTAGAGCTTAGCTTGTATTTAAAGTTATACTTTAGTTTTTGCCTGCCTGCTTTCTCTATTAAAATCAAACATTCAAATTCTGTCCGTAGAGAATGCATATTTAATTTATTTAGTGAAAGCAAAAGGTGTCAGCTTCCATTTAAATGTTTCTTCTTGGAAACAGAAAATATAAAAATTGTAAGAAATATTAAAATATTTCTAGCCGTGTTCAAGTCCGTCTCATTTATCTAACTGAAAACGCCGCTGGAAGCCTCTCCCCACGGAGGCATCTTTTGTGTGTGTGGCAGGTTGCTGGTTGCACGTGTGTTGTTCCCACATAGGTTTTACCTGCCGTGCAGTTTTACCTTCTTTTTTCTCTACTTCTTTTTGTTGCAATCTTAAAAGAAAAATCAGCAAAATCTGGCATCTTCAGGTAGTACTTCTTCTGGTACTTGCACTTTGGCTGAGAAAAAGGTCAGTTTCGGTTCTTTCGGCTTTTGTTCGCGACTGTAATTGCGGAAGCGTTGTTCTGTTAACAATTAAGAGCCGTAAATCATGGAGAAAAAGGTAAAAAAAAATAAGCTGCAGAAAATATAATAAGTGAAAACAACAAACAGAAGCTGGCAGCATTAATAATAATAAATGAAAACATTTATGTGGCTGCAGGCCAGTTTGTTGTTAACTTGTTTTGCATTTTGAGAGCCGGAGCTTAGCTTTGTGTATCTCTCTAGCTTTGTATCTCCTGCTTTATAGCTGTATCTCTATCTGTATTTGTATCTGTATCTGTATCTATCTCTCTTTTGGCGTTTTGAGGTGTGCAAAGATCTATAAATAGTGGCGGTCTCAAGGACTGCCAGTTCCAAGTTGAAAAAACCAAAACTCAAACTCGAAAACATGAAATACAAAAGCCAAATAGCAGGGCATCTGGGACAGATAATAATTATATATTTAATACAAATATTATTTAATGTTTCTATAAAAAAGTTAAGACTTGAAGCTGCTTAAATTTATCCAGAAAATATCTTCATTGTGGCTAAACTTCACTTAACGCAATTTAAGTACGCAATTTAACGATTCGTATCTGTTTTCTTTTTTGGCCAAATTATTGGCCAATTGCCTGGCTAATTGCCTGGCCTAAATGATTCGCCAACTGGCCAGATCCCAGCTCCCTTTTTTGTGCCTCCAAAAATGGTAATTAAAGAGCATGACGCGTGACTCCAACTCCAACTTTAACTCTGAGTTTGCAACCGAACTAATTAACATGCAACTGTTTTGTCCATTGAATGGACAATTACATTTTGTTTAAAAAGCAAGTGCAGGCAGGGGAAAAACAATTAGGAAATCACTCAGTTTTCCCTCCCTTCCTATACCTTACCCTCCCTTCCCCCGCACCTTTTTACTGACCAACTTCCGCTCGCCAACAGCAACAGTTGTCGGCTTTTCCGCTTATTAAACTTTTTTTTTATGTTCAGCGGCGGCGCACCTAGCATTTTCCGTAGGACATAAAGTCCAGAAATGTGACAAAAAAAAAATATATATAAAAATAAATAAATAAAACAGAGCACTTGGCTTTAGGTAGAACTTTGTGTGTGGCTTTTTATGGGTTTCTTTGTAGAGTTTAGTGTGTGTTTTGCGTTGAGATAAAAGTAATAACAAGTATACTCTCTTAGAGTGGGGTTTCTTTGTAAATTTTTGTTTTTATTTGAGACTCTCTCATTTTGTTTTATTAATTTTAAATCATTATTTATTCATATAGTAAAAAATGAGTAATTTTTTAACTTGAACTCCTTGTTTTTTGATATTTTTCTTATTTTATTTATGCACTCTAAAAGTATATAAAGCTTAAATTTCAAGGTTTTTTGTTATTTATTTTCCAAGAAACTCATAACTTTTACACGGGGAACCCTTTCCCTCTTTCTTAACCCTTCAGTGTTCCCTCGAAACCCCAAACAGTTGACAAGTGTTAATTGTGCCAATTCCCAATTCGATTCCAGGTATTGCCTGTGTATTTATCTTTATTTATTCAGTTAAAAGCTTAAAAATATATGAAATGAAACGGGAGAAAGAGAAACACAATGAATAAATTACAAAGAAAATATAAAAGAGAAGCTGGGTTTACTTCAAGATTTAAAAGGGAAACTTTAATGCTTTTAAATAAATTCTAAATAAATACTTGAATTAAAGAATATATTAAAAATAAAAGTATTTGATTTTGTTTTTTTTTTTTTTTTAAATAGCAGTATTTTAAGCATGAAATATTTAATAAATTAAAATGAGAAATAATAAATAAATAATGATGATTATAAAAGAGAAATAAGAACTCTTTGTGGTTAGTTTCCTCCATTTTAACTCTTTGAAATATAATGCTTGTAAAATTTATTTAATATAAAACATTGGATTTTATAGTATATAGAATAAATCAATTAAAAAAGCTAACATTTTATAATATATTAAAATGCTAGATATTAAATTTTACACAGTTAATAAATTAAATAAACTAAATGCATTCCCCAACTCGTTTTCCCTCCTTTTCTTTAAAGTTTTCCATTAGTTTACTACTGATATTAACTAAAAATCAATTAATTACTTTGATAAAATAAAAATAGGAACCTTAGTTGTTAATATTTCATATAAAAAGTGAAATTTTTCGGCGTGTAGCTCTGCATATTATATATTTTAAGCCAAGTCAAACGTTCGTGTTTCTGCTGAGCCAAAACCCATTATAATTGACCAAGATACAGCACACAGAATACAAACTACAGAGTTGCAGACAATATATAGAATTATAAAGAAATATAAAGAAATACAAAGAAGCAAACAAAAGTACAAAAGGCGTTTACAGATCTCAACCATATGCGACATATGGCGTCATGTCGTGACGTTCTCTGGATCGGATCTCTGGCTCTCCGACAAGTCATTAGCTGGAGCTTGGGCTGGGGACCTGGCTAAATGTGGCTAAATGTGGACATGAGGCCAGAATGATATATAGATATATGGATATATGGATAGATCGGGTTGCCATCGTGTGGCACTTCATTTTCAAGGCGTCAGCGGTTGTCAGGCGGCAAAATGCTATGGCAATATTAGGTCCCAGACTTGAGACCTGCAAACTGGCAACTGCACATGCAATTCGCTTGTTTGCAGTTTGAAAAAAACAGAACAAAAAACACATAAAAAACCCGCTGAATCGCCACAATTTAAGTTTGAGTTTGGAGTTCATGTTTCTGGTTCGGATCGAGGAGAACTCTGGCCTGGTGGACCGGTTTCTCGGCAGCAAAACTTTCGATTGGCCGCAATTGAGGTCGAGATCGGTCGGTCAAAAGCGAAAGTCAAGTCCAGTCGCTAAACTCAGGGTGTGCCCAGTGTCCAAAGCCCAGAACCAGAGTCTTCAGACTCTCCAGAGCTCAGACCCAGACCCAGAGCCAAGTGTCGCTGCTGCTGATGAAACGTTTAAATAAAACCTGTCGCAGCTGTTAGTGATACGCGTGCCCGCCAGAAGTCCGAGTTCAGGCTGAGGCACTGCCAGAAAAAAAAGAGTTCAAAATCTGAAAGAATTACAACAAATTACACAGTACAAGTTTTTATACCATTTAAGGGTTTTATAATGTTAGTTATAAGCCTGCAATGAGATGAAGGAGTCGTTTCCGATCCTATAAATAATATGTATTCTTGATGAGCATTAAAAGCCGAATCGATCTACTTTTCTCAATTTTTTCGATTTTTTAAACATTGCAAAATTTTCAAAATATAGAGAAAAAATTAATTTTTGAAATTTTTAATTTGTAATGCAGGTTTTTAAACCTAATAACTTGAATATAAAAGCTTTTCGAATGGAAATAATAGCAATTTTTTCTGAGTTATGATCGATTTTAATGCAATGGTTTATAAACTTCGTTTTCCCGAAGTTTTCTGTCAATTTCTCTCTGTGTAAACCAGCCTTTTGGGCCAACTTCCTCTTTAATTGCTGGGGGTTGCAGTTTTTTTTGTTTTCTTTTCTTTTTCCTTTAACTTTTTTTTTTGTATATTTTGGGGGCTGACGCCGCCGTTTTGTTGGCACTTCCGCTGCTAATTTCTTCGCCTGTTTTTGGGGTTTTTTTCCGAGTTCTTTTGGGTTTTTTGTTGAGCTTACCTGGGCAATAATCGATTTGCCACCTTCCTAACTGGCCAAAAAAAAGAGCACGCCACTCGAGAGAATTTTATTTTAATTAAGAAAAAAACAAAACCAATAAACTTCCACAGAGAAATGAGGGGCGACGATAGAAGCTACTAGGATTCCCAGGAAAGGAAAGGAAAGGACTCCAGCGCCTGCAAGATGATCAAGTTCAGGTACAAGCGTAAGGAGCCCAGCAATGTGGTGTGTCCCAGTGGAGCAGGAGGAGTGCCTTCGGGATCAGAGCCTTCCCCAGCCTCCAGTCCTGCCACACCCATACCCTCCTCCCCACCTTCTGCCGCTGCCGCTGCCTCGCCCAAGGCCATACCCATACCCGGCTGCAGTCCCCTGCATCATCCCCAGCTGGGCCACCTCATGATGATGGGCAACGGAGGCGGCACCCTGCCCCGCAGCAGTCCCCGCAAGCTCATGATGCCGGACGGGGGGCTGGGCGACAAGTCCGCCACTTTGACGCGGCAGCAGTCCAAGCAGAAGTCGGTCAGCCACCTGGCCAAGGTGTCCAGCAGCCTGGAGCTGGCTGTCCTCGGCTACAACAATGGCACCCTCACCAATGGCAGCCATGCCATTAATGGAAATGAACACGCTGAGCGAGATCGATGCATCAATGCGGTTATTGTAAGTCAAAGAAATGCTAAGGATACGAAGGAAAATACTAGGATTAAGGGGAAATATATGAAAAAAAGGAGTCTTAAAGATGAGTTTAAGTTTAGGAAAAAATTAGTGAAAATATTACTTAAAAGTATTATTAAGCTAAATACTTAACTAATTTATCAAGCAGAAAAGTCATATTTGAAATATGAAAGAAGGAGTATTAAAGATAAGTTTAAGATCAGGGAAAATTAGTGAAAATATTATTAAAAAGTTTATAAGTAATCGAGTGAAATTCCTAACTTATTTATCAACAAGAAAAGTCATTAAACAAAACACCTTAAACACTTAACTTTCAGTTAGTGAAAAATTATTATTTGTATTTATTTTTTAGGTATTATTATTATTTCTTAGATATTATTATTTATTAAGTACTTAGTATTTATTATTACAAATAATTTAAATATTAAAAATATCTTAAAGCAGCCTAATTAAATTAAAAATCATAAATCATATAATAATCATTTTTAAGCAATTTTGGCTGAGGAAGCAAAGGTTTTTTAAGGGTATTACACACTCTAGTAATATCTAGATATTATGTTTTTAAGGTTTATACTAAACATATTTTATTTCTGGCTATTAAATTATATTTATAAACATTATATTCTATTTCTTTAGATTATATTATATTTATAGGTTTTATATTACATTTCTAGATATTATATTATCAAGTCCCGTTAAATCCTTTAAAAACGAAACTTAAATCCATGATTTAAAAAGATTAAATAGTTAAGTCTAAAGATTTCGTTTTCTTGATAAACTAAACCAACTCAGTCTCAGCTTTTAAGACATATTCAGATTGATCAGAAAAGATTGTAACTGTTTCTAGAAGCTCTTAACTCAATCCAGCTGCTCCCACCTGACCCCAAAATTAATCCCTAATCTCTCTCTTCCGTTCTCTCCCCAAAAATAGGAACTCTTCCAGCAGCTGCAGACCAGCTCAGAGCCGGCTCTCTGCCCCGAGCCACTGCGTCGTGCCTTGGCCAGTGGCCCCTTGGCGGGTCGCCGCTTTCCCCTCGGCTGCCTGGGCGATGCCGCCGAATGCTTCGAGCTGCTCCTCCATCGCGTCCACTCGCACATCTCGCCGGATGACGGTGACTCCTGCGAGTCGGCATCCTGCATTGCCCACCGACGCTTCGCCATGCGAGTGATCGAGCAGAGTGTCTGCAAGTGCGGAGCCAACTCCGAGCAGCTGCCCTTCACGCAGGTGAGTGTGGGAGGAAATCCTGTGAAAATTGAGGGGAAATTTAAATTAAAAATTAAAAGTATTTAAAGATTTTACAAGAGTTTTAAGGTGTACTTTTACTATAAAAGAAATTAAGCAGCAGAAATAGTTAGATTAACCTTTGAAATGATTTCCTTAAGGGGATATAATATATAGGACAAGACAGAAATCAACCAATATTCCATGAATTAGTTTATTATACTCTTATAATATTTCAAATTATGGTATAAATATAATGAAACAAAGTCTCCTATTGTTAATTAATGAAAACAAAAAGTCTCTCTTGACTTTAAATTGGCTTTTGTTTTTGGCTTAGATTCCGGAATTACTAGTTTTTTCTGTCTCTTGCTCTGCTCCCTGCTCTCTTATGTATTTATGCTTAATTATTTATGCAGTGTGGCATAAGCATTGTTTGTAGTGGTTTCTCCCAGTGTAAAAGAACTCGTTTGTGCCCCCTATGAGGCCTGACTTCAAAACCAATCAGAGTCGAGCTCGTGGCCTGGCGTGGGTTCCAGTTTGGCTTGGAACACCTGCAGCAGGCTGCACTTGGCTTGATATACGATCTGCCAGCCAAGATCTACCATCTCCCATCTCCCATCTCCCAAGCTCCTCACTGTCCAAGCTCCCCACAGCTCCAAGAACAGTTAGCTTAAACGGGTTTTGACCAAGACAGACCCTTAAAAGGGGGCCCAAGACTGACGTCAACACGTGCCAGAGGAGGAGTACGACTTGGTAGTTGTCGTGGGCGCACTGCTTCCGCCTCTTGACCAGCTGGCTAATTGCTTCTGTTTCCTCTCCACAGATGGTCCACTACGTCTCCGCCTCGGCTTTGACCTCGCAGAAGAGCCTGGCCCTCCAGTCCCACCAGCAGCTGAGCTTCGGCCAGCTCCTGCGTGCCGCAGGCAACATGGGCGACATACGCGACTGTCCGGTAAGTAGCAACACCTCTTCCTTAAATCAAACTCCCAGCAGATCCTCATGAGATTCTTTATTCTTTGTTCCCTCCAAACAGAACACTTGCGGCGCCAAAATAGGCATCTGCCGAGCCCTGCTCAACCGTCCGGATGTGGTGTCCATTGGCATCGTTTGGGACTCGGAACGTCCAGCAGCCGATCAGGTCCATGCCGTGCTCAAGGCTGTAGGTACCAGCCTGCGGCTGGGCGATGTCTTCCACCAGGTCAGCGAGCAGCGATGGGCCCAGCAGACGCAGCACGAGCTGGTGGGGATCGTGTCCTACTACGGCAAGCACTACACCACCTTCTTCTTCCACACGAAGCTCAAGGTGTGGGTGTACTTCGACGATGCCAATGTCAAGGAGGTGGGTCCCAGCTGGGAGGGCGTCGTGGACAAGTGCAGTCGGGGTCGCTACCAGCCGCTGCTCCTGCTCTACGCCGTGCCCCAGCAGCCCTCGTCGTCTGCTCCAGGATTAGCCGGAGGAGCAGGTCTGGAGGGAATGTCTGCCACTACAGTTGCCGCACCAGTGGCTCCCGCCTCTTCGGCCGTGGTGCGTCGGGCGGTGACTCCCAGTCCGGAGAAGCCCTGTCTGGGCAACACGAGGCGTGCCATCACGCCGACGCCGCTGCGAACGCCGGCCAGCAATGATTACCAGAACCTGAGCGTCATCCAGAAGAACATCTTCCCGGGATCCGATGAGACGGATGCCTACATCAGCCGCAAGACCGTGGAGCATGTCCTGAGTGCTCAGTACCAGAACCTGAGCGTGATTCAGGACAAGATTGGAGCCCAAGGACAGGGACAGGTGCCGATGGCAGGACCAGGACAAGGAGTAGGGCCCGGAACCGGACCCGTACAGTCCCTGGATAAGGATGGCGGCTTCCTTAACCGCAAGCCCATTGAGGCTGTGCTCAGTGCCCAGCTGGCGCGGCGCCAGCATCTCCAGCTGCAGCGCAGCCACAGTGCCGAGTCGAGTTCCGGCCATGGCAGCCATGGTTCCTCCTCCACCACCTCCTCCAACGGCAGCTCGCCGCCCAGCGATGGCCTCACCATGCCCGAGCATCTCAATCAGCCGCGGCGCAGGGATTCCGGCAACTGGTCGGGGGATAGGAACAGCGCCAGCTCGGCCAGCTCCACCACACTGGACAACCCGTATCTGTATATGGTGGCCAAGCGAGGTGGCGTGGCCGCCGTCCCGCAGAGTCCCACGCGTCACGGCCTGCCCTACGATCCGGGCTACGACTCCTTCTCGCTGAGCTCCACGGACTCGTATCCGCCGAAGCACACGCTGAGGGATCCGCAGCTGGCCAAGATACCAGAGGCGGCCATGGGCATGCCGGCCCATCCGGGACACCCGGGACTGGCAGGACTCGCCGGACACAATGGACATGGAATGGCCCTGTCCGGGGACTGCGAGAAGCTCTGCCACGAGGCCGACCAGCTGCTGGAGAAGTCGCGGCTGGTGGAGGAGTCGCACGATTTGGAGACCGCCCTGGTCCTCTGCAATGCCGCCGCTGGACGGGCTCGGGCTGCCATGGACGCGCCCTACAGCAATCCGCATACCATGACCTTTGCCCGGATGAAGCACAACACGTGCGTGATGCGGGCCAGGAGCCTGCACCGCCGTATCCTCGTTGAGAAGGGCGCCGAGACGGAGGCCATGCCGGAGCTGAAGCATATGCGGGAGGGCAGCACCAGCAGCGTGAAGCATGTGCGCCAGAACAGCAAGGATCGCACGCTGGACAAGGATCAGCTGCAGCAGCAGCAGCAACAGCAACAGCAGCTGCAGCAGCAACAGTTTCAGCAACTGCAGCAGCAAATCCCCGCCAGCATCGAGATCTATGCCACGCTGCCCAAGCGGAAGAGTCCGCTCAAGGCTCTGGCCGCCGCCTCGGCCTGCGACGACAATGCCATCGAGTACGAGCAGGAGCGGGAGAAGGTCGCGGAGAAGGACAAAGAGAAGCAGACGACAGCCGGTAAGCCGGAGCGCGAGAGTCGCTCGCTGTTCGGGCGCCGGGACAAGGACAAGGACAAGGAGAAGGAGAAGCGCAGCCGGAGCGAGGACCGCAACAAGCTCACCCGCGAGTTCTCGCTCACGGAGACCCTGCTGGTCAATGCCAAGGACACGCTGAAGAAGCACAAGGAGGACAAGGACGAGAAGAAGGAGAAGGACAAGAGCGGCAAGAAGCAGCACAAGATCCGGCGCAAGCTGCTCATGGGCGGCCTCATCCGCCGCAAGAACCGCTCCATGCCGGACCTCACCGAGGCGGATCTCACCGAGGCCACGCACCACCCCCATCCGCACTCGCACCATCATCCCCACTACCCGGCCATGGCCACAGCCGGCTCCCAGCTGCTCCTCGGCAGCTCCGTCGACGACAGCGCCGTGGGTCTGGGCAAGCACAGCCATGGCCTGGCCCACTCGGCCGCCATGAGTGGCTACATCTCCGAGGGACACTTTGACTATCCCAACGGAGGTAACGGAGGAGCTGGGGGAGCTGCAGGCCAGGCGGGAGCCGGTGCCGGCAGCAATCCGAATCCCAATCTGGAGCGCAGCAAGCTGATGCGCAAGAGCTTCCACGGCAGCGGCCGTCAGCTGACCATGGTGCCCAAGGTGGCTCCGCCGCCGCCCATGCGCACCAGCTCCACGCTGACTCCGCAGCAGCAGCAACAGCAGCAGCAGCAGCAGCAGTTCCACCACGAGGCCAACCTCTCCAACCTGTCCGCCATGAGCTCCAACACCTCCATTAGCGAGGACTCCTGCCAGACGATCATCACCACCTGCGCCCAGGTCCACTCCGAGCAGAGTCCCCTCAAGGAGCAGCTGCAGCTGCTGGGACAGGGCCAGGACCTGCCCCTACCACCGCCCATGGAACTGCCCCCGTATCCCAGTCCGCCGCACTCCGCCTGCCATTCGCGGCAGGCCAGCGAGGACTTCCCGCCGCCACCGCCCCCAGAGCTGGATCTGGAGCCCCTCAATCAGCAGCTGTGCCAGCTGCAGGCTCTGGAAGCGGCCAGCAAGCAGCAGCGCCAGCAGCTGGACTCGCTGGAGGGCACCACCAGCATCCTGGCCCAGCTGCAGCAGCGCCAGCATCTGCTCAAGCTGCGCAAGGAGCAGCAGCAGCAGCAGCCGAACGGCGGCCATCCGGCGGACGCCACCTGGCTGAAGGAGCTGCAGGCGAAGCAGGCCAGCGATCTGAGGGCCATGCAGCGCAAGCTGGAGGCCTCCTCGCCGTCCAGCGTCCGGGATCTGGCGCATCGCTTCGAGCAGACGCAGATCCGCTCGTATGCCTCCCAGGAGCTGCTCTCGCAGCCGGCGGCCCAGCTGCGCACGCAGATGAACGGTCTGCCCAGCGCCAAGCAGGACGTGGATGAAGTGGACTCGAGGCCCAGCCTAGGACAGCACCAACAGCAGCAACAGCAGCTGGTGCTGCCCAAGCCCAAGTACGAGATGAGCCAGTCGCAGATCGCCGAGGAGATCCGCGAGGTGGAGCTGCTCAACACGATGGTGCAGCAGAGTCTGCAGCAGAACCAGCCGCCGAAGCGGGTCAAGAAGAAGAGCGTCTCCTTCTGCGACCAGGTGATCCTGGTGGCCACCGCCGGCAACGAAGAGGACGATGACTTCATACCAAATCCCATCTTGGAGCGAGTCCTGCGCACCGCCCAGCATCCCAACGAGAAGGTGGGCGGCGTCACCGCCCAGATGATCCAGCAGCAGCAGCAGAACATGCTCCGACTGCAGACGGAGGCACAGCCCAGGCAGCAGCAGCAGCCACAGTTGCAGCAGCAGCAGCTACAGCAGCCACAGTTGCAGCAGCAACAATTGCAGCAGCAGCCATCGCCGATGCTGGGCAGGCCAGCAGCAGCAGCTCCACCCAATGCGGACATGCAGCGCTATGTCCAGAGGATGCAGCACCACCAGGAGTTGATACGCCAGCAGCAGCAACAGAAGCAGCAGCAACAACTGCAGCAGCAACAACTGCAGCAGCAACAACTGCAGCAGCAGCAACTACAGCAGCAACAACAGCAGCAGCTGCAGCAGCAACAACAACAACTGCAGCAGCATCGCACCAGCATGAACGGTCTGGCCAGCCAGCAGGTGCAACATCTACAGCAGCAGCCGATGGATAGCCAGTACACCAGCATGCCCAGACCTCTGCAGCACAACCAGATGCTGGCCCAGAGCTACTCCGTGCAGCTGCAGAAGCAGCAGCAACTCCAGCAGCAGCAGCAGCAACAGCAGCAGCAGCAAGCACCCCAGCTGAGCCTGGGCTACTTCAGCAACGGCTCTGTCGCGATCTCGGAGCAAGTGCCCCTGCCCTCGCCCTACCAGCGTGTGCCCCTGCCACATGGCTATTCAGCAGCGGGTAACGCTCCAGGACTGGCTCCAGGACCTGCTACCGCTCCCGCGCCCGGTCCCTATTTCCCACTGCCCAATGTCCAACAGCACCAGCAGCAACAGCAGCAACTCCTGCAGCAGCAACAACTGTTGGCAGGCAAACCCGCCGCCAAGAAGGTGAGCTTCGAGCCGGGCACCAAGGGCGAAGCCGACTGCCTGCCACCGCCGCCACCCCCGCCGCAGACCAAGCTGGCCCTGCAGAACGGACTGCCCGAGGCAGCGGCAGCAGCATCGCTTAATGGTGTCGCTCCAGCGCCAGGATCGGCGCCGGCGGCCATCACTGCCATACCCACCCGCGTCTACAACAATGCCATTGTGAAGGCCTCGGCCAAGGCCGTCGAGTGCAATCTGTGCCGGAAGCGGCATGTGATTGCGCCGGCGGTGTACTGCACCAACTGCGAGTACTACCTGCAGATGCTCAACCAGCGCAGGTGATGATCAGGATCTAGGATGCAGATCCCAGGATCCCTCGATCTAGTGCAACTTTCTAGCCGTACATGGAACCCGTTAATCTCAAGCAACGCAATGCTGCCACAAGGATGTACATAGCCAGGATAACTAGCCCGTAAGCAGAGGAGTTCGAGTAGGAGAAGGAGAAGGAGGAGCAGGAACTGCTGCTGCCGCCAGGACAATGGGTAGCGAGAGGGAACACAGTCCTTCTATGGTCCCACATGAGAAGTGCCCGCTGTGCCAGCCCATCCACAAACCAGCCATCATCATTCACACCCATCCCAGCATCTCGGTCCCCAAGCATATTCCCAACCATTCCCAACACGCGGATATACTTGCAAGGACACTAACCCCCACTGAGGCATTCCTGGCCAGCAGTTCGCTTCCAACTAACCCTAAGTGTTTTTTTTATTGTATGTTTTTTTTACTGGAGATTTGAAATCTCTGAGAGAGTGGGCTTTACGCGAAAGTATTGCATACTGCGGAGCCCCTTTTTGGGGGATTTCTGGAGCCACGAAAGCCCCGGAACTTGAACGATTTTCAATCACATTTTTTGTGTAGTAGAATACATATATATTTTTTTTTAAGAAACTCAGTCGCTGAGCTTCCTTGTGCGTGCTGTTGTCCAACGACACTCGCATTCCAATTTTTTTTTACAATTTTTTTTTTTTAATAATTACCTACTATACATAAATAATTATACAACTTTTTTTAAACGTGTATCTTTTTTTTACAATCAGCTGTAGCATTTATTTTTATATATTGACCAATATTACGTACTTAATTAGGCTTAGCTACTTGCATTTAAACGACTCCGTGTATTTATAGTGTTAATACGTAATCATACACGCATACATTCATACTTATTATACATAAAATATATATATATAATTTTATAATGATTTTTTAAAAGATTTCTCCTTGCAGAATACGAGTGACGATGAAAAGAGATGTCAAGCATCCACAAAAAATGGTAAACAATTACGTTTTTCTCTAAATAAATAAATAAAACAAAATAAAATGAAATTAAGATGTCTTGTTATTTGAAAAGGGATGTGTGGTGTATTTTCCGAATTAAATATACTGTAGTTGTTTTCATTTAGTGAAATATGATGCAAATATCGGCTTAGATTCGAAGTTCCACGCGCCGCTGTTTTTCCAATTTGACAATTTTCTCGTCTGGCGCTACGGGCTTAGAACTTGGCTAGGTTTTGATCTTCGATATTTCCCTATCTGCTGTCTAAGCCATTGTGTGCTGGCTTAGAACTTAGAACTAGAACTTAGAACTAGAGTTAATACTTAAATTATACCCCGTCTCGTGCTTAATATTCAAAGAATTACAAAGCAACAATGTTGTTGTAGAAAAACAAAAAAAAAAAATTCAATTCATTTTCAGTACAAATTCATAAATTTCTTGATTTCATGTAACAGGCGAACAGAAAGCAGCAGAAGGCAACTAAAAATAATTCAGCATACAAAAAAGTGTAAATGCTGCATACTTTTAGGGGGATATATATTAAATAGTAAAAATGTTGCATGCTTTTGGGAGGATTTTTATATATTTGGTCTTATATTGCATACTTTTGGGCATTTTAAGTTATTAAAGCATCGTCGCTCTGCTGCTTTCTGTTCGCCTGGTACTCGAAATGGGAAACGGGCATTTTCATCGCGGATGTTACATTAGTGATGCTCATCTAGCTATATTGCACTATTGGGAGGTAAAGCCGCCTCACTTGCATTAGAGATGCTTATCTAGCTATATGGTAATATTGGGGGGTAAAGGCATCTCACTTGCATCAGAGATGCTCATCTAGCTATATTGCACTGTTGGGACAAAAAGGCATCTCACTTGCATTAGAGATGCTCATCTAGCTATATTGCACTATTGGGACAAAAAGGCATCTCACTTGCATTAGAGATGCTCATCTAGCTATATTGCACTATTGGGACAAAAAGGCATCTCACTTGCATCAGAGATGCTCATTTAGCTATATTGCATTATTGGGACAAAAAGGCATCTTACTTGAATTAGAGATGGTCATCTAGCTATATTGCACTATTGGGGGGTAAAGCCGCCTCACTTGCATTAGAGATGCTCATCTAGCTATATTGCACTATTGGGACAAAAAGGCATCTTACTTGCATTAGAGATGCTCATCTAGCTATATTGCATTATTGGGACAAAAAGGCATCTCACTTGCATCAGAGATGCTCATCTAGCTATATTGCACTATTGGGACAAAAAGGCATCTTACTTGCATCAGAGATGCTCATCTAGCTATATTGCATTAT
>VNJR01007839.1:0-14967 GCA_008042585.1 Drosophila punjabiensis
AGCAGTTCCTTATCCAGCAGTCGATGATACGCCATTTCTGGAAGGCTTGGAGTCGAGACTGGCTCGCTCATCTCCAGCAGAGGCCCAAGTGGTGTCAGGAGGCTGAGGGTTTTCAGCTCAACGACCTTGTCATAATCAAGGATGACCGATTTCCGCCGTCCCAGTGGCTGCTAGGACGGGTCGTCGAGTTGCACCCAGGAACGGATGCGTTGGTCAGGGTGGTAACACTTAAAACCAAACCAGGTAATTTGAAACGATCAGTGTCGAAACTGTGTCCACTGCCGATCCGTTCTTAGTCGCTCTCACTTACACACCCCAAACATAATGAACTTTTCTTGCGCACACTTCTTGTTTCATTTCTCCATGCTAGATTCAACCCCACTAACGCCAGGATGGATCGGACAAGCGGGATGTTTCATGCTAGGTCTAGCATTGGCGGGCGGCATGTTCAGTTATGTCGCTTGTCCCATTGTACGGGAGAGCGACGTTAGGCTGAAAGCTCGCTCGACGCTGGACAGTGCATACGACGGGGAGTTGGAGAATGGAGGAGAGTGCAAAAATCAGTCCGACTCTGCAAACGCCGCTGAACGCACGCCGCCGGTCTAACGCTTATCTATATTTGCATATACACACACACACACCTGTACATAATTTTAGTTTAAAGTAAACAGTGAAGAATTATAAATGTGAATTTATTTGATTTGTGTTTGCTCTTGTTTGGGAACCTCTCCTACAATGACCTCTTGCTAGTTGAACGCTTACAAGGGGACACAACTTTACATCTCCTATGATGCAAAAATGGAAATATTTTTCAACTTTGAATACTCTTATCTTCTACAAAAAAATCCTTAAATTTATTTTATTTTAGATTATTAATCCTTGGGAAATTCTCTGTCGATTAAGAATGGTTAAAATCGTTTTTGCGACATCGACTTTTTTGATTTTTGCAACGGCTTTTGTGCTAGAGGCTCGTTGTGAGTTTCGTTGATACGCCTGTGTGTATGTCCGTGTGCGTTGAGCCTGCGGCTAGAGATGATCGTTCGCGGCGGCTTAGCTTAACTATCGTATATGGCTGGCAAAGCCTTAAATCTATTTATATTTAACTAAATATATTATTATTTCCTATTATTTACGTTATCATCTGCTAATATTTACAAATCTTATGTACATGGCTATTTTCTATTGTTTACATTTGTTTATGAATAGTGGACTGTATTATGGTTTTTATTATAGTTTTATGCATTTATTTTCACTATTTAGCGGGTTTACAATGTTTTTAAGCGGGGTTGCTATCAGCGAGCGGTTGCGGTTAATGTCAACAAGAGAATGCGGCCGGCTTGCAAAACGTGCAGAAAAAGAACTGAAAACGATCGCGTGATGTTCTAATACTAACGCATTGCACTGCAATTTCGGCTATGCGTGTGAGCTTAAAGCTCCCAAATTGTAAACAAGACAATGATGTGCGCAAAAATAGGTACGATAATAAGAAATTAATTAACAAGTAAGGAAGCAAATGTAATACTATTTAAATGCAAAATAAAGACGAACTATTTCTCAACAACATTATTATCTGCCATTATTTACATTTTTATTTGCATTATTATTTGTGTTTATATTATTTACATGGCTTTTATTATTATTCTTTATATTGTTATTTATTATTTACATATTCATTTGCTCGGCTCCCCAGGCAGGTTCCTTACATCCCCCTCCTTCTTCGGGGGTTGCAGCGAGACTGTTATGTGGTAGAGACTGTTATGTGGCGGAAATCCATGTCGTGTGCGTGGAAGAGGCTATGGTAGGCTCGGTTGCGGCTTGGAGGCTGCGGTTTGCCTCGATGGCGGCTTGAAGGATTTTGACGCGGATAGCCGCTGGTGCAGCTGGGCGGCCGTTGATGGCGTCTTGGAGTCCACTGATGGCCTCGATGGCGGCTGGGAGGCCGCTGATGGCCTCGATGGCGGCTGGGAGGCTATTGAAGACATCTGTAGCGACTGGGCGGCGGTTGATAATGGCCTCTTCGACGCACCGACCCAGGTATGTTCAGTCGAGGGGTCGTCTGACGCCATAGCTGTGGGGAAGCAAAGTTTTATTAGACTTTATTTGGTTAAAAGGCTACCTAACGATTTTTGGTTCGTAGTTAGTTGTTAGTTTAAGGGGAGTTAAAGAATACAGGCACTGGGAGCATTGAGTTTCACCCTTAGGGGAGTGGGGACGTTGGGAAGGCACACCATCCAGCAAGTGGCCCCACACTGACTCAGTCTTGGCTCCTGTCACAGTGTTCCGATCTGGCTCTTGCCTTGGCCAGGATTAAACGTCCCTCGATGACTAAATGCTCTCGTAGCTTGGTATTCCTTCCTTGCGGGCTTCCTCGTGCTGTGCCGCCTTGGTGCGGACTTCTCGTTGCTGTGCCAACTTGGTGCGGGCTTCTCGATGCTGTGCCGACTTGCCGCGGGCTTTCTTGTGTTGTGCTGCCTTGGTGCGGGCTTCTTCGACGACTAAACGTTCTATGTCCTCTTGACATTCTCTGGGTTATCCGGCCTTCCGGGTACCAGATTTTGCGTTCCTGGATCGTTGACTGCTTCCTTCAGATCTCTGAGTGATGTCGTTCTGCGATGCTTGCTCTGCGTGTGTTGCAGGCGTACTATAGTGGGCGAGATGAACTTGAGGGCCTTGTATGGTCCCTCATACTTAGGCGCTAGCTGTGCGGCAAAGTTATCCGCCGTCTTTGACAAGTGATGCTACTTTACGAATACCAGGGATCCTACTGTTGGTCTCAATTCGTGTTGTCGCAGATCCTAATGCTTCCTCTGCTCCAGTGAAGCGCTCTGGGTGTTTTCCTGGACCAATTCTGCTTTCGCCACGAGCGAACTCGGAACATGGCTTGGCCCCGGGGTGACTTCATAGTACAAGGCTCCTGGGAGTCTTGGTTCTCGGCCTTAAATGATGAAAGCCGGGCTGAACCCGGTGGAATCCGAAGCGCTGCTATTTATGGCCAGGTTTAACTCTGTTTATCCCACGTTGTCTGCTTATCCTCGATGTACTGGGCGACCATAGTTTTAATGGTGCGATGGTGTATAGGGTGCTGGATATCCATTCCCGCTTGCTTGCAAAAAGCTTTGAACGAACGACTCGTCAACTAAGTCCCGTTGTCACAAACAAAGGTGAGTGAAATCCCAAAATAGTTCAAAATACTCTCGCGAAAGGATTTTTCCAGATGCGCCGAAGTTGCTTTTCTTAAGGGGACCAGTTCAACCCATTTCGAAAAGGCGTCGAAAAATACTAGAAGCATGCTGTTACCGCTTTTGGACCGCGGAAGGTGTTCAATAAAATCGGCGCATACAGTGTCAAAGGGCTCACTGATCTGCCTGGTAAACATCTTACCCGCTGGCTTATTTTGGCTTGACAAGTGTCGCACTTGCGAACATATCTGGCTACGTTTTGAAAGAGTCCCGGCCAGTAATACCTCTTGGCGACACGGGTGGTTCTTTTTTTTTTTTTCTTGGTGCCGAGATGTCCTGCCGTCGGCTGGTCATGACACTCCGACAGCACTCGCTGGCGGTGTTCCTTGGCCACACCCAGATTCCATGGCACGGAGTCTTCATCGTCGGGTCGGGATCCAATATGTCGATATAACTGGTGATTCTCGTACACGTACTCCGGGAAATCTTCAGGCTTGTCCTGAACGAGTTTCAGCATCCGCTGATACCAGGTGCAACCGGGTTGATTCTCCTGAATCATATTTAGTACTTCCAGTGGCTGTCGTGACAGCGCGTCTGCAACAATGTTCTGGCTTCCGCGTCGGTATGTGACGTCAAACTGGTACTGCTGCAGTTCTAGCGCCCAGCCACTTCAAGGCAAGATGGTCCGTTATCACCTCAAATTGATGTCTTCTAAGTAACACCTTAGCTTCCTTATGGCCCAGATAATAACCAGAAACTCCTTCTCTGTAACTGAATAGTTCTCTTCAGCTGCAATGAGTCGTCGGCTTGCGAATTCGATGACGCGTTCTGCTCCCTGGATCTTCTGGGTTAAAACGGCTCCTAGACCTATGTCGCTGGCGTCTGTTTGCAAAACAAACTTCTCGTTGAAGTCGGGACAGACGAGCACAGGGGCATCCGTTGGGTACAAACCTCCTGTACCATGACGCGATACCAAGACATCTTCTTAGCTCTCTGCACGTTGTGGGCGGACTGAGTTGTACTGCCGAAATCTTGTCGGGATCAGTGTGGATTCCTTCCTCGCTGATGACTTGCCTTCTTCTTTGCGTTAAAGCGGAGGTTTGCCTTCCGTAACCGTCGGAAGTGCAGTACGTGCTCCTCCAGCGTGCGTCCGATGATGATAATATCGTCTAAGTATGCAAATGCATTGGGCTCCATGTCGGGGCCTATGACGCTGTCGAGCGCCCGCTAATATGTGGCTGGTGCTGAATGGAGGCCAAACGGCATGACCTTCCAATGATACAGTCCCTTCCCTGGGACTGTAAAAGCAGTGCACTCACGACTGTTCTTGGCTATGGGGATCTGCCAATATCCGCTTTTCAGGTCAGGAGTCGAGATGTTCTTTGAGTGGCGCAGCCGCTTCAAGATGTGGGTTATCCTTGGCAGCTGATACGCATCTAGAATAGAATGAGCATTCAGTTGCCGAAAATCAACACATAACCTCATCTCTCCAGATTTCTTGCCCACGAGTACAATAGGCGCGCTGTGGGCGCTTCGCGAAGGCTCTATGCAGTCGTTGCGCAATAATTCGTCGATTCGCTCATCAATAATCCACTGCATCGCGGGATTCTTGGGAAAATACCTCTGTTTAATTGGCTTGTCATTCCGTATTGTGATATGTGCGGCGATATGTGATACTCCGGTCAATCCTTCAAATTTGGTCAATTCCTCCTGTAGAAATTTGTCAACCCATGGTTCTACTGCTCCATGCTCTGTGGTCTCCTTAATTACAGCAAGGGCTCCTCCAGCGTCAGGTGAATATTCTGGTTTGGCTGGGGAAGGGGGTTGCTGGGTTGCACTCGCATTCTCATCCCGTCGAATTGGATTATTCTGCACGACTGTTTCGTCTTGAGGCCCTAAAATTTTGCTGGTCGGCGCAGCTGGCATCCTGCGCTCTGGTTCGCTGATCGTTGGCTGGGGTTCTTCTGTTCCGACGGTGTCGATCGGCTTCGAGGAGATTTTATTAACCAAAAGCGGGGACAGAACTGAATCTTTCTTGGCTCTGGCTACTAGAAGAGGGTTAAGGTGAAGAGAAACGCGAATACATTGTAGCGTTGCGGACACTCTGTAGAGAAAGTTCTGCCTAAATGTACATCTTTCATGATTTCGGGTGAAATCAAGAGTGGAAATTTGACCCAACGTTGGTCCAACTGGACTTTTGCTACTAGTTACTAGACTGGGTTATCTTCTTGCGTGAGCCTTCGGCTAGGCTGACTTGGGTGCGCACCGACCGTACGGTATGTGGTGCTCCCACTCGTTAAACGACTCTTTCGCTCACGAAACTCCTGCTGGCTCCGGTGTCTATGGTTGCATTAAATACCTGTCCCTCGATCTGTACTTTTGCGATGATTCTGTAAGCTTGAACTTGTAATACTTCTTCTAATTCCGGGGATTTCTCCTTGTAGTCTCCGGCCGCTTCCCGAGTGGGCGAAGACTCCTCGCGTTTCCCGGGCGATTGCGATGGCAGCATCCGTCAGTTCGTACTCCTCTGCCCCCCTTGCGAACAACTCCTGCAAGCAAATCTGAAATTTGGCACCATGGCCACGTTACCTACCCTAGAACCAAATTCGTCCAGGTGCTCGCCCATCATTATGGCGATTCATCGGTGGTGCTACTGGATATGACCTTTTTAGCCATTTCTTCTCGGCGATGGCTGCATTTCGGTCAGCATTCTTGCATGACTTCCTGTGTCTCGATCCCGCGTAACTTCATAGTTTACCGCTAAGGCGGTCAGTTGCTCCAGCGTCGTGAACGCGTGTCTCCTAGTGAACAACTAATAATCTGCTTGGAGATTCTCATAAATCCGTTAAATTTCCTGTTCCTGATCGTATCCCGCTCGCTACATTCTGGTGCGGATCTTATCCTCGAGTTGCTGAAAATATCTCGGTGGAAAGAAAAAGTCAAGAAACGCCTTTTTGAAATTAATCCATGATTCTCCCAGTAGCTGGTTTGTCCTAAACCAGTGTTCGGCCGTATCCGTCAAAAGTCCAGGGATGGCCTGTGGCATCCTTTTGCACGTTGACTTCGTACGCGGTGGCTCATTCCTCGAGATGCTGTATAAACGTCATTGCTGGTTGCTGGTTGCGGACTCGGTGTCCGTTGCTTCCTATAGTTGAGCGCGGCCAAAATCTCGACTACACATTCCTGCGGTCGCTCTGCAATGTCCAATACGTGATCTGCACGATTGTTAAATGCGGCCAATCGGCTTTGCATTTCCTCTACGCTTCCTGTCGTGTCCAGAGAAAACTCCTTAAGAGTCGCCTCTAGTTCCCGTTTGCGGAGATACGAATTTCAACGTGCACCCATGTTTGAGAAAAGTAATATCACCGGAGAATAACAAAGATTTTCGATACGGCGGAGACAAATTTGCAGTAAGGGTCAAACGAAGTGATAGAAATTCGACAGCGAAAGAAAAAGTAAATGTTTATTTGCGACGGGTTAGTAGAATGCCCAAGCGATACGATGGAAACCAAAATAATGCGTGACATGATGATTTAAATTTGCTCGACGTTGATTGCGAAAAGTCGGCTCAGCGACGATTGTGTTCGAACTCTCGAATATGATTCCATTGACTATACTCGTGGTCGATTGCTGTGTGTGGGAGAGCCTCGAAGAGAGTGAAACAAGATGGCTGCGTTGTGGGCAGTATAGGTTAGCTTCTCTATGTCTCGTGCTTTTAAAATCTCGCTATCTGAATTGGTTCACTTATAAAGGACCCTTCCTCTTCCTCTACGCTATGCTTACTTGCTTATATTTGTATGTAAGGCTCATGCGATATGCTGACCACTTGATCTTTTTTTCTGGTATCCTCGTGTTTTAGGTTTTGTTCGTGCATTGCTTATTCTACGTGCGTGGGTATATTTAAAGAGTTCTCCCGCATGTATGGGTATACTTTTGAAAAGTTCTCCCGATAATGTCTCACGCTTAATATACAATTGTTTGGGTATACTTGCTACAAAGTTCTCCGCCTCGTTTTGGGTATAATTTAGTAGAATTACCTGAAACAAAGTTCTCCGCCTCGTTTTGGGTATACTCTCCACAGGTTCTCCCGAAGAAATGGGTATACTTTTATTTGGAAAAGTTCTCCCGAATATATGTCTCTCGCTTAAAAGCCTAATATTCTTGGATTCTCGTCTTAGTTTCTCATGCCCCTCAATATATATCTCTCCTTACGTACCAAAAATCGTTCGAAAAACCGTTTTTTGTAAGGTTGAACCAAAAATTTTCCTATCTCAAGGCAACCAATTGGGTCTTTAGGCCATATATATTTCATCTAAAATTCGAAAGCCCCATGTCCCTACTTAGGCGCCATCTGTGAAGTAGTTCTTAGGCTGGGGTGAAGCTCGGTCACGCCAGAATGTCTTTACTGAAAATTTATAAAGATAGGACAATGGGTCTTAGATGAACGGTGAGCTGACGTGAGATGGAGGTTGTCAGCCACCGGGTTACCAAGCAGGAAACGGTTTTATTTTGGTATTTGCAACACTAGCGTACTGGATTTGGCTCATGGCACTCGCCGCGAGGTGACCGAGAGGGATTGTTTACTGGACGTTTCTACACTTTAGAGGCTATGCATCTGCCAGTTGGAGTCGCAACCGGCACTCGCCGAGAAGGTCGTCCTCATGGATCGCATAACCCCCGGTCAGCACTTG
The DNA here is from genome assembly GCA_008042585.1 of Drosophila punjabiensis. Taxonomy (NCBI): domain Eukaryota; kingdom Metazoa; phylum Arthropoda; class Insecta; order Diptera; family Drosophilidae; genus Drosophila; species Drosophila punjabiensis. The sequence goes on from VNJR01007839.1 coordinate 7,871, forward strand.
CTGTCGGCCCAAGCTATGCAGCCGGCTGGGCCTGGCAACGGACAAGTTTTCTGAACGTAAAAATATTTTTATATACATGGGGCATCTGTGTCCCAATGGGGTATAGAATATAATTAATTAAACTTCATTTCGATATTTTGGATTTTTCTTGTATTTTTATTTTTTCTCTTCAGAGTAATTTTTCTCAGTGTAATTTTTTTCGGTGTAATCTTTTTCAGTGTACTTTTCTTCAGTGCAATTTTTTTCGGGGCAGGTGCACTGCTCTTATTTCTATGGTTTTTATACAAATTTTCTCAGAGACATGTTTTCATTGGATAGAGTTTGAGGTTAGGTTTTGTGCAAAGTTCAAATTTGGATCGAGGAAAAGTTTGAGGTTAAATCTACTCTACGGCGATACCGCATCGAGTCCCGCCGAGATTTTAATATGCACTTGGCCATTTTGGCCGAATCTCCCTGCTGGCCACTCGTTGCGGTTTCACTTGCAACAACCACCCGTCTCACTCCGCACACATACTCACGGGCACACGCCTGTCTGCTGGGTGCTCCGCCGCCGGTCCTGGGTCGGCACAAGTCCCTCGTTAACTTCGCTCCGGTTATTCTGCGTCAGCCGCCACTCGAAGGCTGGGTTTCCAAGTTTCTCCTTCCTCTTAGATTGGCCGCGTGGCCTGCCGGGCATCTCTTGATCTGAGTTTTTTCCTTCCTCCTTGGAGTGGCACTCGCCATCTCCCGTGTGTCGATTTCTGCTTTGCAACTCTCCTTCCTCTTAGATTGGTCTGCCGGTGTCTATGATCTTGTCTTCCACTTGGATTTTTGATCCCTTGGAGTGGCACTCGTCATCTCCAGTTTCCTCCAAAATCTGGACCGCGTCACTCGCCGTCCGATTTTCAACTTTCCTGTATTTTTTTCCACTGCCAAGTTCACGTGGCCTCGCTTCGAAACTTCTAGAAGTTTTGTGCATCGCTTCCTCTCATTCTTTTCTTAGGGCGCGTGCCAATTTTTGGGAGTTAATTACATGGCGTGATCGTGTCCCCTCTCGCTCTCTCCTGCATACTTCTTTTGGTCATGTGACCGCTGCTCGTGGTGAGTTTCGTTGATACGCCAGTGTGTGTGTCCGTGTGCGTTGAGCTTTCGGCTAGAGATGATAGTTCGCGGCGGCTTAGCTTAACTATCGTATATGGCTTGCAAAGCCTTAAATCTATTTATATTTAACAAAATCTATTATTATTTACGTTATCATCTGCTATTACTTACATTATTATTTACATTGCTATATTCAATTGTTTACATTATTATCTGCTATTATATACATTATTATTTACATTATTATCTGTGTTTATATTATTTACATGACCTATATTATTATTCTTTTTATTGTTATTTATTATTTACATATTAATTTGCAAGGAGCCGGCAAGTTCCTCACAAAAGATAATTTCAAGGAAATGGGCAATAGAACATTAAAGCCCAAATAAATTCTGAAAAAGAAAAAGAAGCTATTATGTCTACATACCATGATGAACCAATACAAGGAGGTCACACTGGCATTGTAAAAACCTTGGCCAAGGTAAAAAGACATTATTTTTGGAAGGGACTGTCCAAATATATTAAAGACTACATTAGAAAATGTCCTAAATGCCAAAAAGCAAATTCAATCACGCACACTAAGACTGCTCTGCCAGAGGCACTTTTTATATGTATGACACTTGGATACATAAGCATTGGGCGCTCCGCTGCCGTCGCACCTATCCGACTTTAAACTAAGCCAACTAAATATTTAAGACCAAATGAATTATTCGATCTATGACCATGCATGAGAACAGATCGTTCTGTTTAATTAAGTAAAGTGATTTAAATACCAACATTACATGGCGACTGATTAATTAAATGAAGTGAAGTACGTGTCTCTGTGGGTCTGTGTGTGTGTGTGGACACGACGTCCCGGCGGAGCGATCGAGCACGCGTCCTATCTCGACGAGTTGAAAAACGGAAGAGGAAGAGAAAAAAAAATCACTTTAGCGAAGCGTCACGCTCTTTGAACTAGTTCGGCCTATCGATCGCACTAGTGCGATAAGGGGGGGCTCTTTCCGAGGCTTGTGTCTCGGCTAGAAAAATAATAGCTAGTTTTAATTAGTTTTCTTATTATCTATTGTCACGTAGTTCTCTGGCGGGAGTAAAATCTCAGTCGGGGTCAAGGAACCTATACAAGAAAATTTATATAGAAGGGTGGAACCTGTAGTAGGAATTTGTACGGGGTAGCGATATGTCCAGAAACAAGGTGCCAACAGTGCGTTCCGCTCGTCTGGTGGTATAGCGAGATGATCTGGGACATAGACCTCGGATTCTTGGAGGTTGGAGCGCCACCTGGTGTCCGTGGTCGCGAACTAGGCCTCGTGCGGGGAAATATGGCTAGCGCCACCTATGAGCCACGATCGCAGCCTAGCGGTCGTGCGAGGGAAATGTGGACAGCGCCACCTAGAAGTCACGAACGCAAGCTAGATTGCGTACGTGGAACTCGAGACCGATCGCGTTGGGAGGTGCGAGACTCAGGTGCCGGGAAATGGACCTCGGACACGGGGTGGATGCGGTCGTCACACCCGCGGATCCCGGCCGTGAGTGTCTCCGGCCGGACTCGGAGGCTAATGCCGGGTATGCTCGGCCACTACGGGGAGGACTACTCCGGGTGGACGCGGAAGCTACTGCCGGGTATGCTCGGCCACTACGGGGAGGACTACTCCGGATGGACGCGGAGGCTACGGGTCGTTATGCTCCGGCTGAACTCGGAGCCTACGGGGGTCCAATACTCCGGATGGACTCGGAGCCTACGGGGATTTAATACTCCGGATGGACTCGGAGCCTACGGGGATTCAACACTCCGGATGGGCGCGGAGCCTACGGGGATTTAATACTCCGGATGGGCTCGGAGCCTACGGGGATTCAAATACTACGAGCAAGCATGCAGAGAGGAGGGTGGGGGTTCTCGGCCAGGATGCGTCTCGTGGATGGGAAACCAAGCACAAGCCGCGAACCGGAGCCATGAAGTGGGAAGAGGGAACGAGGATTCGGATGCAAAGAATACGCACGGAGAGTTTTTTGTATGTGTGTGTGTGTAATTTTATTAATTAAAGCGAGGGGCCCTGGCTGCTGCCCTCACAGTGGATATATATATATATGTGTGTGTGCGCAGGTGCGGACGCGCGTGTGTGCGGGCGATCGCGTCGCGGCGTGGCACTGGGTACGGCGGGTAGGTGCGCGTGTGTGCGTGTGGCTCTTTGTGTCCCGAGAAGTCTCACCGCGTGGCTGCGGGGACTTCGATGTTGTGCGGCGGAGCGATCGAAAACACGTCTTTACTCGGCGAGGCGTCAGAACGGAAGAGGAAGAGTGAAAATATCAGAGATCGCACTTTAGTGACGCGTGGCGTTCGCTGAACTAGTTCGCCGCTATCGATTGGCCTATCGATCGCGGCCGCATAAGTGCGATAACGTGTTCGGGGGGTTCTTTTCGTGGTTGGCGTCTTGGCTTAAATAATAATAGCTAGTTTTAATTAGGGTTTTCTTCAGCTTTCTATTCGATTTCAAAATAACAGGCGGACTTCGTGTTCTAACTTAGCTTAAGTCGATACATAATAACTAACATGATATGGCAATATTAAGAATAATGATAATGAAATTACTCCGGCGGCTGCTCGGCACGAAAATTTGTACGCCCTCCATTTTAGGGCGTTACATCCCCTCCTTACTTCCCGGATGAAAAAGAGACGGTCCCTGTCCCGTTCGATCTCATGGTAATCTGGAACGATCCTTCGACGGTCTTGACCCGGCTGCGTTGACGCGACTGTCGTGCCGCTGAGCGTCGGGCGCAGATGTCCTGCCAAACGGTGAGATTTTTCCGAGTAGCATGTTGAGGGTAGCCGGAGACATGCCCATCTCCATATCGAATGGGCTGGACCCGGGTGTCACTGGCGGGGGTGTGACGGCGGCAGCGTGTTCCGGGGATTGTTCGGACCCGGCGGTTGCAGGCACCAGTCGTGGCATGGTGTCTACGGGGGCGTGTGTGGGTGCTGCTTGATAAGGTACCAGGGTGAGGACCGGCTCCTTACGGCAGAACCGTTGTCCGGTGCTCTCGTCGTCATCACTGGACTCCGACTCCCATTCCATGGCCTTTCCCGTCGGGTAGTGGGGAAGGCAGGAACCATCCGTCTGGATGTGGGAACCCGTCTCTGACTCTTGCGGGTGAGTCAGTTCCATGGGCTGGTCCGGGGGCAGCTCGTGGTTCCTCGGACAGGCTGACGCGGGTATCGAGGATAGGTCTCCCGATACCGAGTGGATCTCGCCGTATCCCGGCCACTGCGGTTCCGTGGTGTCATCCGGTCCCAGGATGCAGAGGTGTTCCGGGGACGGCGGGAAGGTGACGTACGGACTCTCGGGGGGTCGGTACGGCGCCGCGACCTGGCTGGTCTCGTAGGTGGTCGTGGTCAGGTACACCCATGACCCCTTGTGGTACCACGAGAGCTCCTCGTCCGTATACACATAGTGCTGGACGCCCTCGACCGGTACGCTGTCGTCCTCACTGTCTGCGTCGAAGTGGTGCTCGTCGTCTTCCTCTCTGGCGTTTTCCACGAACGGTGCCCGTGGACCTCGCTCGTCCTCGTCGTCGGTGACGTCCTCGACGTACGGCGCCGGCTGCTCATCTACGTCCTCCTCCGACATGCGGAGCTCGGAAGACCGTCGTCGTCACGGTCGTAGGGGTCGTAGACGACTTCTCCGCAGGACCCGGTTGGACTCGAGCGATACGAAGAGTGACCCGGTTGAGTCACTCTCCGTGTCGAGCACGTGGGGCGAGGAACTACCCTGGTCTACGACATCTGCTCGCGACGAGGGGTCGTAGATTCGCTCTCCATTGGCGTCCACGTAGTGTGGAGAAACGGCTCTGGTGGGGGGTGCGCAGTCTGACGCTGCTCGGCGGGGCCGTGTCCGAACACTAGAGACCTCCGGCGGGGATAATGTCGCCCGTCGGAAATCTCCAGGCTGGCGCCTGTCCGTCGAGCATGACCGGGTGGACCGCCCGGTGTACGCCGTTCCTGGGCATAGCCGGGGGTCCCGAGTGGCTGCAGACTGGCTCCGAGTCCTGGAACTGGGTCCGGGTTCTCCCTCGCTGTCACTGGACAGAATGGTGATGGTCTCCATGCTGTGGGTAGATCTGTGGAAGAGGAACTACACTAGCTTAGTTCTAGAACAACTTAGAATTGAGAATTAGTGGGCAGCAGCAATGAAACTCCTAACTGGTTTTGATGGCTTAAGGGTTAACAAAGATCTTAAGTCTAGTGGGGCACAGAGTTGTGACTGGGCTACTTATAATCACCCCTCGTTGATAATGTTGGTCGGTTGACCTCGGTGGGATGGCCCGGGATGATCGCCGGTGCCATCGTCGGCTGGTTCGTCGTCTTCGTCATCGGGGTTATCTGTGAAAGAAGAATGAAAAGCTTTTAAGTCCCCAATATTTGCGAGACGGTCTTTTCGCTGGCCGGGTAAGCGGATTCGGACGACGTTAGGCGAGGGAAAAGCGACCACTTTATAGGGTCCGTCAAACTTTGGGGCGAGCTTTGCTGCAAAACCTTCGGCGGCTTTAGACAAATGGTGTTGTCGAACGAGGACTAATGATCCCATCGCAGGTTTCCATGTGCGTCGACGCATGTCGCATGTCTCCCCTGATCTCGGTCGGCTTTCTGCAAGTTGTTCTGCACGATTTGGAAGACCTCTTTCAAGTGATCGACTCTCTTCGATGGACTCTGGGGCAATGCCGCCGTCCCGGGTGTAACACGGTCATACCAGGATCCTGGTAATCGTGGTTCTCGTGCCTGAAGTAGAAAGGCCGGACTGTACCCGGTCGATTCCGAGGTTCTCGTGTTGATGGCGAGTGTCAGCTCCGGTAGCAAGCTGTCCCATGTGTTTTGACTATTCTGCACGTACTGTGCTATCATTGTCTTGACGGTGCGGTTTGCACGCTCTGTTGGGTTTTCTCGAGGGCAATAGGGCGCGGTGAATTGGAGTTCCACTCCTGTCTCCGTGAGAAAGGCCCTGAACGCCTTACTGGTAAACTGGGTGCCATTATCGCACACCATTTTCCGTGGAGCTCCGAACCGACTAAGTATCCTCTCGCGGAAGGCCCGTATGAGAGTTGCCGTGGTTGCCTTCCGTAGGGGTACCAGCTCGACTCACTTGGTGAAGCTGTCGACGAATACGAGAAGCATGGTATTCCCTTCCTTGGAGCGGGGTAAAGGTCCGACGAAGTCGGCACACAAGATTCCAAAGGGTTCGCTGACTTGTCTGGTAAGCATCTTCCCAGCTTGTTGTCGTTGTTCCGTCTTGAACTTCTGGCACGGGATGCACTGTCGAACGTGCCGTCTCACATCTCGAAACATCCCTGGCCAGTAGTACTTCTGCGAGATCCGAATGATAGTCTTCCGAACGCCGAGATGGCCGGCTGTGGGCGCATCATGGCACTCCTCCAAGATTCGAGGGCGATGTTCAGGACGTCAGGACGATGACCGAGGTGTCGGTATAGTTCACCGTTCTCGATGATGAAGTCGGGGAACTTCTGCGGGTCCTCGCGGACGTCTTTCATCTTCCGTTGTAACCACTTGCAGTGGTGTCCGTCTTGTGCGAGCCTCTGTAGATGATCCAATGGTTGCCGTGATAGGGCATCAGCGACGACGTTGTACTTTCCGCGGCGATAGTGTACATCGTATTGGACTGTTGGAGCTCTAAGGCCCATCTGGCGATCCTGCCGGTCGGGTTCTCGATGTGATCGAGCCACTTAAGCGCCAGGTGGTCGGTGATTACATCGAATCTATAACCTTCGAGGTAACAACGTAGCTTTCGTATTCCCCAGACAATGGCCAGGCATTCCTTTTCTGTGGGAGAATAGTTTAGCTCCGCGGCATCCAATTTCCGGCTGACATAGGCGATGACTCGTTCCTGACCGTCGATTTCCTGTGTCAGGACTCCTCCGAGGCCGTAGTTACTCGCGTCGGTCTGTAGCGTCATCTTGACAGAGAAGTCTGGGCAGGCCAGCACGGGTGCGTCTGTCAGTAAAGTTTT
>VNJR01007840.1:0-62183 GCA_008042585.1 Drosophila punjabiensis
GGAGTTCTCCCACCGTTCCGGTCGTGATCTGATTAATGTGGCCAAGAAGCGCACCAACATCATACCCATCATCGAGGACGCTCGCCATCCCCACAAGTACCGCATGCTGGTCGGCATGGTGGACACGATTTTTGCCGACGTTGCCCAGCCGGATCAGGGACGTATTGTGGCGCTGAATGCCCAGCACTTCCTGAAGAACGGCGGACACTTTGTCATCTCGATCAAGGCCTCCTGCATTGACTCGACGGCGCAGCCCGAAGCTGTCTTTGCCGCCGAGGTGAAGAAGATGCAGGCGGACAAGCTGAAGCCGCAGGAGCAGCTCACGCTGGAGCCCTATGAGAGAGACCACGCCGTCGTTGTCGGCGTCTACCGACCACCGCCCAAGCAGTAAGCAGCTGCCTGCTGCCGGGTTTTAGTTTTAAGGCTATTGTACTAATACAGACGTGTTGTATTAAGTTTCTTTTTAAATATAAAACCATAGTTGTAAAGATAAATCAAAATGCAAACTATTTTTGTAGCAAAGACGTACAAAAAATACACAGAAACCAAACGGAATTGAAGCGGGGAGTGTTTTCAGGGTTCAATTGTTGCCAAAAGAGGGTTTCATTATAAAGGAAATTACTATTATTTAGTTCCTTTACTTTTCCTTTCCTTTAAAACAGTCCTTTTTACTTGTCTTTATTTTACTGCCACTAAAACTAAGCTGTACAATTTTATTCAATTAAACTTTTTGGTTATTCATCACAGAACAGAATTTGGAACTACAATGTTATAGATAGTATAAATAAAAACAAATTATAAAAAAACCCTTTATGTATTTAATGAACTAAAAAATTATAAAATAATGACGCTGCGGACAGGATTCGAACCTGTGCGGGTAGAACCCAATGGATTTCAAGTCCATCTCCTTAACCACTCGGACACCGCAGCCGAGTATCGCAGGGCGTCCCAAATACCCAATTTAAGATACAAGTGAACTTTTCGCAATTATTTAACCCTGACCAACCTTTTTTTAATGATGCTGCAATATTTATAGAAGCGTTGTAAAATATTGTCAAAATACATATATGATTAGAAAATAAACGAGAGTCTTGATGGAATAGCATTTCGATAAATAAATAAATTAAGGGTACCTCACAAGAAATTGCCAGGTACAGTTTTGTTCAAAATTCGTTCTCATCAAGGCCGTAGTCAGTTCTTTGCACTCCCGTGTCTTTGGTCCTGCTTCTCATCTTTCTCACTTATATAAATTATTTCTTTATTTATTATTTAATTATAAACGTTATTATTAGAAACTTAATGCATTTTATTTTTAATACTTAAAAATTAGTATTTTATTTAAAATTTATAATTAAACATTCTTTAAAACATATTTTAGGCTTAGGATTCCTATTTAGTTGACCTTAACTGTACGGAGATTGTACAAGGGAAAGAGATAGGTATGCATAAATAGCTTAGGACACTTCAGCACGCGACGCCGCCCACATCGGAAAATCCAGACAGAAACACAAAAGGGCAGAAAAGCATTAGAACGCGACAAGAGGAGTCATTTTCAGGTTCTACTGGCGGCTTATAGAATACTTGCCAGCGAAAGCACAACAGCCGAAATAGCTCAGTTGGGAGAGCGTTAGACTGAAGATCTAAAGGTCCCCGGTTCAATCCCGGGTTTCGGCAACGACTTTTTTTTTTCTATTCTTCAAGGCAAAAATATTGTAGTTTTATTTTTATTATTACCTTTTCAGCTGTGAAAAGATAAAAATTGCACATTTTGCTTGGCTGATTGTGTATAGTGTTGTTAAATGCTCAAAGCCCTGACCAAAGACACGAACCATTGTCAGAGGTTAGGCACTCGGTTTGACTCAAATGCCACTTTTGACACTCGAGTTGCATCAGCCGAAATAGCTCAGTTGGGAGAGCGTTAGACTGAAGATCTAAAGGTCCCCGGTTCAATCCCGGGTTTCGGCAATAACTTTTTTTTATTTTTTCTTTAACATTTTATTTATTAAATCCTCTTTCTGCTGCCTTCTGTGCGCCTGGTACTTCAAATCCAGGAATTGATGAATTTCTACTGCGAAACGTCAGGATCGAGGCACACAATCCCAGTGAATTTTCCATTTAAAGTAACAGGCGAACAGAAGGCAGCAGATAGCGACTGAGATCTCTTTGAATGACGTCAGTGCACAAATCAGAGCACCTCCCTCCAACTGCCTGAAAGTATGCTAGAATTAGGAACCGTCCCCTTGTTTCCTCCGCCCAAAAGTATGCAAAATCTCTTTAGTTTCGTATATAATATATTTTTTTCATTTATTAGTCTAGTTTTCGACATTATTAGTATTATAGCAAGCCGCCAGTACTTTAAATAATACAAAGTATATATGTAGTGTATCTATTACTTACTTACTGGCTATGATTAACTAAGAGTGCATGACTATTTAGTTTCGGGGCATGCCCCAAAGTTCTATCAAGTAGCATTTCCTTCAAACGCATACATATTAAGTGTGTAAGGAAGTGTAAGGCATCCGGATATAGCAGCTCCATATATTGGGGGTACGAAGTAGATAGCTTAGCTTGACCACAACGCCTGGCCCGGGCCACGGGCTCTGGCTGTGGTCAGCGGGCAGTATATACGATAAATTATAGCAGCCTTACAAATACGATACTCTCTCTGCTCCTCGCTTTTTACGCTATTAAGTTACAACTCGAATCGTTCGCAGGTTACTAAAGCTAGTGGGTGCCCCAACTGGAGGAGATCTCCGAAGGAGCTCAGAAGTCGGGATCGTAGTCGCGCGAGTAGCGCGTCCGACTCGCATGGTTGTTGTAGCTGTACATCTGGTGGGCATCGGCGAAGGCATCCGGATACTGGTGTCCGTACGCCTGCTGATGCTGCTGCGGCTGGTGATGATCCCGCCCACTGTACTGGCCATGATTGCTGTGACTTCCGTGATGATGGTGATGCTGCGGCCTCTTCAGGGAGTCGCCCTTCTGGGAGTACGTCGGTTGTTGGTCATAAAAGTAGTCGCCGCTGGTGTGCGGGTGGCGGGTGGAGCGCCAGCTGTCATAGATGTTGGAACTGTTGCTGCCGTGCATGGAGTTGGTGAAGCGCTGCAGGAAATTAATTAAATAATTAATGAAAAGCTTCAATAGTAAAGGTAATGGTGTTACCTTTGGCTTGATGGGCTGCTTGGTATCATTCCAGGGATCGTCTATGTTGTAGAAATCATCTACGCCATAGTTATCCACACCGCCCATATGGTTCACCTTCAGCTCGTTCAGCATGTCGTTGGTCAAAGGAATCGGAGCCTTCTTGGCCCTCTTTTGGCGATTCAGCAGCTGAAGGGAAAACAAGGATTACATAAAACTCTCGAAGAATTTAATGAATTGTTAATTCACTTACCACTGTGACGCCAAAGATGATGACAAAGACCAGGGAACCCACTCCAATAACGATCACCACAATAGCCCATTGGGGTATGAGCAGATCCTCCTCGGCATACTCCACATTGGTGTGCACATTCTTGGCTATGACTGAAGCGGAAAATTATACATTATTTACTCAAGTTTAGTTCTTAAGCTTCCCCCGACTCACCACTAAAATCTGTGGCCACCGGATCAATGATGTATTTGCCCATCTGATAGCTGGCAGTGACCAAATGCTCCTCTTGGGGTCCCGACACACTGTCCGTCTCATTCTCCTGGGCATCCTTATCCGGCACGGAAGGAGTTGCTGGCTTGGTCAGGGCATCGTGGAACAGCTGACGAATCTCCAGGGTATCCACATCCTCGGTGATGTTGGCCAGCTCTACGTAGTAGTCGACCAGGACGCTGCCCTTGCTGAAGCTATCGATGCGCACCTTCTTGTACCACTTGTTAAGCTGCGAGGCTCCCGAGTAGACTTCATTGAGCTGCGCCTCCAGCTCGTGGGCCAGATTCTTCCATTCCAGCGTGTTGTGGTCTAGCAGCTCCGGTTTCCAGGCCACGCCATCGATGATCTTGATGGTGGCCGCCAGGTCGCAGTCGGCGGTGCAGTGACCCGGTTTCGTTGGTCGCGGTGTCGTCGTAGTCGTGGTACTCGTCGTCGTGGTGGTGCTGCTGCTGGTACTGCTCGTTCCACTGGCCGTCAGCAGATCCTCAAAGTTAATGGTCTGGGCGTTCAGCTTGTCGATGGACAGCGGAGTAGTGGGCGGCGTGGGCCAGCCTGTGAACTCGGTGGTGGCTCTAGTAGGAGGACCCTTCTTAATCACCACTTGCGGTGATCCTTCGTCCTTCTTGGGCTCAGCAGCTCCGCCGTCTTGAGAGGGATGCGGAGTTGTCAGACGATGGGAACCCACTCGCTTGTGGAAACCCTTGGGGAACACAACCTTCAGGCCACTGCCCCCGCTACTCTCGGTCACAGCGGCTGCTTCAGTGGTGCTGGAAGCCACGGCCTTGGGTTTACCTGTCGTTGTGGTCGTGGAGGCAGGGTGAACCTTCTTCGACTTGTAGCCAGGTGGTAGCAGCGAGGCAGGGATCTCATCGCTGCTCTCGCTCTCCGTCTTGGCGGTTCCATTAAGCTTAAATCCTGGCGGCAACAGACTGCTCAAGTCATCAATCTTAATGGGCGTCACACCCTCCGGCAGCTTGGGCTGCTCCTTCTCCTTGGGAGCCTTGTAGCCGGGCGGCAGGAACTTGCTCAAGTCATCGAAGGGCACAGCCACTGGCAAGTTTCGGGGAGTGGTCGAGGAGCTGGGAGTGCTGGCATTCGCCTTATAGCCCGGCGGCAGGAATTTGGAGATGTCATCCACCACCGAAACCTCCGGCTTGGAGGTGCTGCTCAGCTTGTAATCCTTGGGGAGAAGGGCTGCCAGGCTGTCGTCGAACTTCACCTCGCTGAAGAGACTCTCCAGGCCAGAAGAGGGCTTGGCACTGCTCTCATCCGGTTTCTTGGTTGTTGTGGTCGTGGTAGTAGTTGTCCTGGGCGGCTTATAGCCCTTGGGCAGGAGACCCGCAAGAGCCACGTCCTGCACTGTCACCTGGCCGCTCTTAAAGGACCGGCTGATGGTGGAGTTGCGTCCTGGCTTGGGCTTTGCCAGCTCCGCCGGGGGAGCTTCTGTCGTGGACGTGGTGGTTGTAATCTTGCGGTTCTTGTAGCTAGACTTGGGCTTGAAGCCCACCGGCAGGAGACCCGCCAGCTCGTCCATTTCGCCCTCGTCGAAGTGCTGTACCTTGAGCTTGCTGCCACTGCTGGTGGTGCTGGGAGCAGAGGTGGTCCTCGGCTGGAACTTCCTGATGTGGGGCACGAACTTGCCAGAGCCCGAGGCAGCGGTGGTGCTCGTGGCTGGCGTGGATGAATCCATCTGGCTAATGATGGGATACTTCCCAGAAAGCAGGCCGCTGGAGAGCTCTGACTGGACGCGATCCAGCTTATCGATGATGCTCTCGGTGGAGGCGGCAACCGGAGGCTGAACGGATGAGCTGGCGATGGGGACTTCTTCACTGCCCTCCGGCTGCTTCTGCTGCTTGGAGTGCACCTTCCGCTCCAGCTCGGATAGGGTCTGCTTGGTCTCCTCCTGCTCGATGGCGGGGAAGGGCAGGAACCTGGCGCCATTGATGCTGCGACTGGGCTGGATAGAAGCTACCACGACATAGTTCTCCGTGGCATTGGATCCCTTCTCTTCGGTTTCAAGGGTCATGGGAGTTGTGCTGTCCACCTTCACTTCTGACAAAGATTCTTCTTCCTCCTCCTCCTTTATGGTGTTGGAACTAGGCGTGACTGGAGCAGGCAGAACGGTGGATCCGTTGACTACACTCTTGGTGGTTACCACCGATATGATTTCGCGATCATCAGCGTGCTCAGCACTGGGAGTGGATGATGGCTTGGAGTCCTGCGCCACCTCCACCTCTTTGGTTGAGTCCTCGCCGCCTTCCGCCTCATCGTCGTATTCATAGTCCTCCCCTTCGCCCTCGTCATCGTACTGGGACTCGGACTGCTCTTCCTGCTTGGATGAGCTGTGGCTTTCCTGCTTGGACGAACTGTGCTCCTCCTGCTTCGTGGCTTTGGGCTCCTCTTCCGGTTTCTCCTCCGCCTTTGGGCTCACAACTTCCTCCTGCTCGGAGGTGCTCTCAACGGGCGTCTCAGTGGTCACAGCCTGTTCCTCCACTTGGAGCTCTTCTGTGGACTGATTCTCCTGCGGAATAATGGTTGTTGCTTCCTCGGCAATTTCCTCTTCCTGAGCAGAGACCAGCGTGGAGGCCTCCACTTCGGCATTGGTGACTTCTGAGACATCCGTTTGGCTCTCCTCGGTGCTAGCGGTGCTGCTCTCGTTATCGACTTCCGAAATGGTGGTGACCTCGGAGGGCTCCGCAGGCAGAGATGCCTCATTCTTGGCCACAGTCACTGGCGTCACAGTTTCCTCCTGAAGGGGCAGTTTCTCCAAACTGGAGGACTGCGAATGATCCTCCGGACCCTCATCGGATTCCTGCTCATACTGCTCATCGCTATTCTCCTGGTCCTCCTCCTCATCGTCCTGATCCTCGTCCAGAGCTTCCTCCTCCTCCTCCAACTCTGCGCTCTCGGTGGTGCTGGTAGTGCGTGCGGTGGGCCTGGCGGGTAACTTAAGCCGGGCTCCGCTGTAGTTGAAGGGCCTCTTGCTCACCAAGCTCACGGGCTCGTTCACTTCGCGACTGATGAACACGGGTCGCCGGGGATTCGGTGACTTCCTGCCAAAGCTGGGACGTTCTGAAGGCGTGTTTTGAGTCGTGGAGGTGGTGCTGGTGGACTTGGCCCTGTTGCTGCCAAAGCGATTGTACCGCTTGCTGCTGACCTCGGCACTGTCCGTGGTCGTGGTGGTGCTGGAAGGAGTGACGCTGCTTCCTGGCTGATACCGATTCCTGGGCCTAAAGGGCGTGGCGGCGGGCGTGGCTGGGCTCTCGGGCAGCGCTGAAACCGGGGCCTGGGTCCGGGTCCGACTGGGCGAGAAGCCACCGCCATTGCCGAACGGTCGAGTGTTGGACGGAGTCACCGGACGCTTGTCGTTCTGCAAGAAGAGATGCGGGGATTAATGAGAGCTCAGTCAGTGCATTGTTTTGGATCACGGGAGCAGCTGCACCGTTCCGTGGCTCCGTTCACAGCCTCGACAGACGTCGTCATGGGAAACTGTTACAGTTTCGACATGGAACCGCAATCTCTGCGGTTCGCCGTCGCCGTCGTCTTCTGCTGTCAATTGTGTGGCGTGCGAACTCTTCTCAACCGCCGTGCCATTCAAGTGATTCTCAAATTTGTCTAAAGCGTTTTGTGCAAATTTTCCTCAGCCCGTAAGCCCCACTCCCTTGTACCTACTCCTCCTCCAAACCCCATTCATCCATCCGTTCATCTTTAATTTATGCGATCGTATTTATTTAATTTTTATGTGAAGGCAACCTCGCAACTGTCAAAGTTAGGAGAATCCCCACAGCAGGTTGCCAAATGCCAGGCACAGAGAGAAATAGTTGTACTTGGTAATTGATTTAAGAGCAAATGAAGATGAGGCTATGACACTGTACTGTTGCAAGTGTGACTGTCTAGTCTTTAGGTACAAAAATTTAACAAATTGCATATAAAGTAGAGTGTCTTTCTGTGTTCTGTTTAAATCTTGAAGGAATGAAAGCAACTATGACACCATTAGATGAATAGTTAATCATGGTGTGACCGTGCTTTCTATTTAAATCTTTAATGAATTTAAGCATTATATTATCAGTCAGTAAGGTTTAATGGTGAAGTAATTTGTGACTAAATAATATTCAAAAATAACATTTTTTGGCTATTTTATAAAATTTTATAAAAAATACAACTCTTTAACCATTTATTTCTTGGTGCATTAGTGTTAGCATTCATGAAGATGATTGGAGATTGGCAAAGCTTCGGTTGGCTGGCTTGAGCTGACTGGATGGAGAATGGGACGAGAGGATGAATTTATGTTAACCACTAAAAGGCATGATCTCAAAAGTAATGCCAACTAATGAGTTTTCGAGCGCCCACTAGCAATTGTTATTATTATGGCCGATTAATCGTGAACCGATTTGATATTTAAGCCCGGCATCCATCAAGGCAGCACTTTCGCCTGAATGGGCCCACAAATTGCAGCAATTAACTTGAGAAATTTATGTGGGGGCAAAACGAGAAATGGTAAATGAGAAATGAGAGTTAGAGAAAACGGAAAGGGAACTACTACTACTCTTCCGCTCTGACATTTCAATTATGAGAGTTCGAAATGTTTAAATATTTGTGGAGCCAAGAGAAACAGCTTGAAGATTGCCAAAAGTTATGTGCACAAACACTTGCCTTCTGGAGTTGTTTCTGTATTTTTTTTTATAAATAAACAGAAATTGGTAAGACGAACATGATTTATGAACGCACCTCGTTGGTGGCTGGCTTTGCCAAAACGTTAAGCAAATAACAATAAAAAATGTGGAGCATGAAATGCAATCGGGTGAAAGGTAAACTATAATTCGATTTGGCCTTTTTCTGCGGTTGTTTTCAAAAAGTAAACTTTTAGAAACTGGTTCTGAAGTTTGGCTACTTGAACTGAGGGGAGAGAAACGGCGCCTCGAAGCATTTACTGTTTGGAAGTCACGTAAGACTCGAAGAAATATAAAAAACAAAACCAAACTACCAGAGATATTGGCTAAAATCAGAGCAAAGCCAATTGTTTTGTTAACTTGTTATGCAATTGCCGCTGCGAAATTGTTTTTGCCCGAGTTTGAGTTCGAGTTCGAGTGCTTCTTGTTATGCCAATTGAAATTGCTTTCCTGCCGCTTTTACTTTCTGGGATCGCCACTCCAGATCTCTGCTTCGATACTCGATCTTCGATCTTGATTTCCTTACCCCGGACTCGCTGAAGTGGGCCAGAAATTGCGTCTGCTGGTGGGGCACATTGATGCGCTGCGTCTGCGGCTGGAATCCTCCTCCTCCGTTCAGGCTGTTGCCCGCTCCATTCCGTATCGCCTTCGAGCGTGTGAAGCCGCTGGTCAGCGATGCACCAGTTCCCGCGCCCGCTCCCGCTCCGGCTCCAGATACCGATGCCGATGCTGCCGGCACTCCAAAGGGGCGTGGCGAGATATCGTAATAGTCCGTCTGGCGATTCGGTTTCTGCGGCCGAAAAAAAGAGAGGTGGAGAAGAGAAAAAAACATCGTGATAGGCTTTTAATGGTGTTATGGCAAAAGCAGGTTAATTAGTTTTAGTTAAGGTTTTTCTTTTTTTTTTAGGGGTTTGTCAAATGATATAAAGAGTTTGATAAATAATGAATTAGGAATTCAAGCAGAATGGGCTTATAATTAAAAGAGTGTGCGGGGGAAATAATAAGCAACAAAAGTTGGGGTAAAACTTAAGAGAAGGGGTTTTGAACGTTGGACAATATAAATATTCATTCATTAATTATTTATGACAAATTTTTAAGGGGTATATAAATGTTTATGTTGGTTTGTTAATATTTATATTTTTAGTCATTCTGTGTGGAATCTTTTCTAGGGGATTTCTGTAAATATTATTCAGAAATAAGAGATATTATGAGCTCGATGGATTTATTAATTGTTATAACTAAAAAGGGTATAAAACCTATAATTATAACAAAAACCAACTTAGCTTCCTTATTTCTTCAAATTTAATTATTTTTGGCAATTTTCTAGATTTAAATATAAACTTAAATATTTGTAAACGATTTAAAGTTTCTATTTATTGACCTTTCTTATTAATATTTGTAATGATTGTAGTTTTTGCGCCTTAAAATTTATAAAAAAAAAAAGAAATTAAAGCGGTATACCTTTTGCAACCTTGATAAATTATGTGTTAAATTTAAATTTAAATATATTTCTGGGATTTCCCCCAAGTCTGCCCAAAAATAAACATTGATAAATAATGGATCAAGTTCTTAGGCAGATCTTAGCATATCATTAAAAATCAATTTGTCGAAGTTGTTAACTAAAAAATGGCTCAGCTTCTGGTTATTGAACTTTCTTAGTTGATGATCTAGAGAAGAGTATTAAATTACAAAGAATAAAATACTGAATCATTTACCAAAACCCCAAGTGAATCATTAAGTGAGTAGGTTTTTTAATGGTTCAAAAATAAACCACTTTTTAGTCATCTTTAAATGCAAATGATGATTGTTTTTTAAAACAAAAACTCCCAAAAGAAATTGTGTAATTCCACAGGAAGAACCTACCGAGAGCAAGAGTAATTTTCCAATTAAATTGACAACTATTAGCCCCTCTAACGTAAGAGTTTTATAAGCCGCAGAAAAGCTGACTTTGACCAGGGTCTTAAAACGATACCCCAAAGGTGCTCTCCAATGTGACAGAACTATCATAAGTCGGACTTAAGTTGACAAAGTCCATAATCTAGGCCAAACTTCAGGTGGGAAAGACACTCGAAAGAGCCCAGAAAAGACCAAAGTAATTGAAGAAACCAAGAAACCCTTCTCAAACGCCTTCGACGTGCTGCAGACAAAGCCTCCGCGGAGCTCTAGATATCGAAAGCTGCAGCGAGAGCAGACAATGGAAATCGATTGAAAATATTTGATTGAAGTGTATCAAGGTCGTTTGGAGGCGATATATAACATATACAGCTGGCTCACTAATTATCCGAAATCCAAATTGCCGCCGGTTTCGCCTCCAATCCAATCGAATCCAATCCCAAGTACTTGTTATTATTGGTACTTTGTGTTGTGTTTGTTGTTGATTGTGTGTTAGCCGTGTTTTTGTGTTTTTCTGAAAGCCCAGTTGTGTGCTGCATTGGCTGCCAAAGTTTTGCTCTGTTAAGCAAATTGCATACAAAACGCAAGTTTTGTTGCTAAAAGGCGCATTTCAATGCATTTATTTTTCCGCTTCTTGGCGGAGCTCTTAACGCATCACAAAATTCACGTTTCCATCTGAAAATTACAACGAACTCTTGGCTCAAATTTTCTGGGCTTCGAGATTTTCTCTGTGGAGTTCGGAGAGAAATGCGGTTTGTTGCCCATCGGACTTACTCTGATTAACCGACATTTAATGGGCGGGGCGGGGCTACAATGCAATCAACACCTTTTTCTTGTTACACGGGGAAAAATAGGGGATGCATTGATGCATTGATATAATAGGGATATAAAAACTTGAATATAACATGGCAAAGTGCCTTAAAAAATATATTTAATTGTTGTTCTGTGATTTTAATCTGTAATTATTTATTTACAAAGACTCAATAAAGACTTTATGCTCTGTATAATAGAATTAAGAGTTAAATAATCTTAAATCTAACATAGCGAATGTCACAAGAAAATGTTGCTAGACAAATGTTGCCATAAACATGTTGATAAACACCTGTTTCATTTATTCACTAATTACTGGCTTTAAAAAATAAAGGAAGGCCGCCAATTTGCAAATACTCAATAAAATAAATCTTTAATTTTAATTTGCCAATAAAAATTACTGAATTTTTCCTCACTTTTTCGCTGTTTAGTATATGTTTTCTGTGCTTTAATATGCTCAGAGATTGAAAGAAGATTTCACTGCCCCATTGTCAGTTGGCTCTTTTTGTGTTAGTCAACGAAGAAAGCGATCGTTAGTCGGCGGGGGAAATTAAAAACAAACGTTTCTAAGACATTTGTCAATATGGCTAGCATAATGAAACTATGAAAGCCTCGCTCACGTTTTGTGGAAAGCCGCTGAGAGCTGGGGAGTTATTGCAGCGCCACTTATGCGATGTCATTACGACGCACTTTCCCCTTAGACCAACACACACACTAGCTCTTGGCCCGGCCAATCAGTCGTCATTCAAACAAATCATAATTTTCCATTATGGTTTATGATAAGCTGGCTCGTAAGGTTGCTAGGAGGAGTAGCTCTTCTTCAGTAGCTCTGATCCCGAGCTGATCCTGCCTGGAGCTGTCTTCATTCATCATCGGTCTAAGAGGAGCTGCTGTCCGAAAGGGTTCTGGAGGTTAAGACTGGCTGCACAATTGCAGAAATCACTTCGGGAGTTGAGCCATGTTAATTGAGTTTTTCTTGAAGCTCTCTCGAGTGCAGCAAGACAGACCCCTGGCTGTGCAACCTCCTCCTCCAGCTCTTGGAACCTCCTCTGAACCACAAAGCGCATTTCAATTAGGGCCACAGAGCTGCCTGCAAAGTGCGTGCTCATCGGCTTTCAGGCTGGCAATAAACAATATGAATTTACACTTTTTTCAATTAAGAAACACAGCACCCCTCCTCTCTCCCTTTTCTGGCTCTTTTGAATTTGAATCAACAGTCACGAGTACTCACGCATATATTCGTTGATATGCAGAAGCACCCGACGATGATTCGCTTTGTCTGCCTTTTGGTCAAGTGAAAGTAGGAGAGAGACTTGCAGTTCCCGGCATTTCTTACACGCATATCGGGGAATATATATTATATTTATAATTTGATTACAGCTCTCGCATATGTTGTGGGTTTTTATTATTAGTTTTCTGGCGACTGGTTAGCGTGCAGCCTACGGACATTTTCAAAAAGCAAAACTAACAGTTTTTGGCAGTCGCGTGCCAGGGAAATGAAAATGAAGCAGTAAAAGGTAATAGAGATGCTTGAGAGTCAGGTAAGACAGGTGAGAGATGAAAGCGAAAGGCTGAAAGTGAAGTGATTTCTGGATATTGAAGTATATTTCTAACTGATATTTCCTAGAGTATGTTAGATAATCCTCTGAATATTTTGTAATATATTTTATTATGTCTCTACTTCTGATTTAGCTTAATCTCCTAATTTTAAATATTAAAATCCCATTTATTTTTATACATTTTAAAATGTACTGGCACCTTTCTAAAATATTGATTGTTAATCAAAACTATTTAAATCCTTTCCGTTTTCGTGGCACGCCATATGTAGTTACCATCCAAAGCCAAAGGCAATTTACAAATTCCCGCCCCCTGCCTGCAATTTTTCAAATTTTCTTGTATGCTTGTGGCATGTGGAAATCCTACTTTTTTGCATTCAATTTGATTTCGTTTTTGGCGTTGATTGACTGGCAAGCCTAGAGCCCACAAAAAGAGACCAGGCCCAGAGGAAAACCCCACTTAATTGCCTAAACCAAAGCTCTCCGTGCTTTGGAAAATAATTGAATTTCAATTTGAATTTGAATTTAAATTTCAGGTGTACTTACCGCAAACGGGGAATTGCCACTGCCATATGGAGAGCCGCCGCCACCGAAGGAGGAACTGGCCGCTGGCACCGCCGATTGCTTGGCATTCTCATTGGCTATGAAAAGGAGCTGTTCCTGGTAGGAGCCCAGAGCAGCGGGTGAGAATCCGCCGGAGCTGGCACGGAAGCCATTGAGGGACTGCGGCTGCTGCTGCTGTTGGCGTGGAAAGGTTCCAGATGATGGCACAAATCGGTTTTGCGAGGGGAAGTAGTAGCTGGAAGTATCTGAAGGTCGCAAAACAAAAACAAACAAAAAACACAAATAATTAGTAAAATGGCGAAAATGTGTCAACAATCAATTAATTTGTACACCTTTCGGTGCCTGCGGCAACGTTTAACCATGAAACACAGTGCGAAACCTAAAAATCATTGCTCTTAATTGCGCGAAAAGTGTAATAAATAAATATAAATAAATAAAGCCTCAGGCGGCAACGTCTGGTGGCACCCCATAAATTATATCATTTTTGTCTTTTTGGGTCACAACATTTGTCACAGCATGGCGAAAAAATATATATTTGGCACGCATTTGTCAAGCCTGGAAAGTGAATAATGGGAGCTTCGTTTGCCTAAAGTTTTCCTTTAGTTAATTATCCCAAATATTCGTGGGGTTTCCCCACTCAAAATCGATCCGAAACCCCTTAGCTACTTCCCATAAACAACCCATAATAACAGCTTATTACAATATATATATTTTGAAGATGCTATCCCAAGTTGTTAAGCTAATAATAACCCATTAAATTGTTAAATTTTTAAGACCAGCTTGTCCCCATTTTTCGTGTTTACTTTCGGGGGCTTATTTTTGCTCAATTTCCAGTTTTTTAGTTGATTGAAAAAAAAAGAAAAGAAAAAGTGTAGCAAACTGCAGGAGGATATCTTATTATGCTATTATTATTATTATAATTCGTGGGGAACCCAAATTTACAATGGTTGCATGCGTCACAATCCTGACTCTTTGACCCACAATGTCTTGCCTCAAAAAATGAGCAAACGAGAAAAATAACAAGCAAATGCAGTTGAACCACGCAAACTCTTATTACTTTTTCGTTTTTCTTGTGTGTGTCGACAGATTTTGGGAGTCGCTAATTGAAAATTGAAATATCATATGGCCGCCGTTTATTTCTTTCAACGAAACTGCAGCCGCGGCAGCGTTTCATTGAACATTTTATCAGACGAATTTATGCAAGAGCCTCGAGCTCTGGAGGCTTTGGAGTGGGGACAACGCCTACATGGGGTCTCCGCCGAGTGCCGCACTCTATGCCTTCACACCTTGTTTTTACCTGAATCGCTTTTAACTGCAAATAATTGCCGTTTATTATCGCATCTAAGAACGCAACGAGGCGTCGCACGTCTCGCACACATTTGCCGCGAGTTGTCGAAACTGACTGGAGATTAGTTTAGGGTTTTGATAAATGGGCCGAGAGGGATCTTTCTGTCAGATCGAATAAACCCAAATTTATTTTGTATGCCAAGGCAGTGGCAGGCAGGGTTGAGTGTTTATTTAAGGCTTCTTATGGAACGCCCACTTCCGTTGTCTGACAGTAAAGTTAAGTGCATTACGAATAAACTAAGCAAAGAAGTAAGTTAATATTATTTAAGGCAATATTATTGTATTCCCTTGCAGGGTATATAATACTGTAATATGTAATATATATGTACCTTGGTAAATTCAGTAAAAATTTAGTTTAAAATATGTAAAACTAAGTCTTTTTATTCAATATTAAATAACATTAATTCAACTTTAAACATTACAAACAATTTTGCAACAAATTTTAATACTTTTATATATGAAAAAATAATTTTTAATAAAAACTGGCAAGTATTGTTTTTTAATAGAATGCTTATAGTAAATGAAATACCAATAACCAAAAACTATTAAACAAAACAAAATACCACTCTTCGAAAAACTCTTCTACATTACTCCTACATCTACCCTGCACTGCTTGCCCACTGCTTTCCTACCCACTGACCACTGCTTGCCCTAGCGTTCGTACGGTGAATGCTCATTTGGCGCCCAACAGCTGAGGCCGCTCGTGGTTCTCCCTCTTAAGAGCCCGCGCCGTACGCTCTGTTCTTACTGTGAAAGAATCGCACGCGAGTTCGACTCCCACTCGAGGTGTGACATTTTTACCTGTAGTCTCGTATAGCTTTCCTTCTGCGCTTGGGCAAGGGTGCTTATGCTATTCCAAGCGTACTTACTCTAATCCGCAAAAGGTAGATTAAATCGTTCGCTCTCCATTGCCGTTGACGCTGCACTATGGCTCCATGTATCCAAGTGGGCATTGCAGTTCTAATAGGAGTGAATACACTTCTTTTTTTTTTCTCTCGATATTTTTCCAACTTTTCTCATTAGCATGCCGCGTGCACTTGACCCAAAATCGAAAAACCATCGAAATAAATTACAATTCGCTGCCGATCCATTGATGTCGTGACACATTTGCCTATTTGTGGCCAGAAGTTTACTAGACGCCGGCCACAACCTTCGGGCTCTTGTCGCATAAATATGCCTATCGATCGCAAATTGGAATTTATTGTAAGTTCGGCTTGAGGGGATTCGAGAGATGCGGTCAGAATTTATTATTGACAGAAAAGTATGGGTACGTTTCTGACTGTCAAAAGCATCTTTACAGCTCTGGCAATAATAAATCCGAAGGCGAATCTAGAAGATTAGCTTCTTAGTGTTTCAAATATTATGAAATTAACTATAATATACCATTTAATTCACTGTTTAATTGTAGATATTTAGATATTATTCTCCATACTTTCATAACCTTCTATATAGATTATTATTATTATCTCCTTAAAGTTGGACGTTGTTGCACTGCGATCAATGCACTCAATTTTTTAGTTAAATCACAAAGATGGATCTGATCATAATATTATACATATAATTATTATTTATTCACGAAACTCAGATTTTGCTACAATGTCATAATTTTGTTATTAATATGAAAAGCCAGGTTCATTTTGAAATCAATATAAACGTAAACTTGAGAATTTAGTACACTGCCATAACTTGGCATAAATCTGGCGGGGGTCCAAAATCAACTTTATAAACTTGCGAGATTAATAACTCTCAATTTTGCTCATAATTTAGACAATAAAGCTGCCCAGAACTAACACACTGTTCTAATTTTGTTACTTTTAGTCCAGTATTATCATTTTGTTATATCTGAAAGATCTGCAAGGGATTATCTTAGTTTTTTTTAAACAATATTAAATAAGAGCTTACACTATTAAATTTGCTTTGCCTTTTTAGACTTTGTCAAGCGTGTTCCAGCCTGCTTCTGCCTAAGCCTGTATGGCACGTATTTTGGGAGGTTGACTTTTTTCTTTCGGTGATTAGGCATCGGTGTCGGACGCCGGGCTACAACCCGAGGGCGTCCAACCCTCCCCTTGGTTGCCTCCACCAGCTTGAGTGGCTTGCGCTTGGCTGGACGAGAGCGTTCCGGAACAGCCGAGTCTTGTGATGGCTGCAGATCCCAGCCCAGCTGTGCCTTCGCCAAATCAATGTACCGGGCACGATTTTCCGGGGGCCAGTTCAGCCACACGTGGAGAGCCTTCTCGCGCAAGGCTTCACCTGTAAGCGGTTCCTGCCCATCCAGGTTCTCCGAGTAACTTGTGAAGAACTCCTTCAGAAATATAGCGAAGGGTAGGCAGGGCTCGGTCTTGTTCTCGGAATGGGAATTCATTTTTAGTATTACACACTGGGAGGATGGAACTGTTCAATGGATGTGACAATCCTATTTGAAAGCCCATTGTGCAAAGGCCTGCTCCGACAATGGCCTGCCACGATTCAACAAATCCGTTTCAACTTAGCCGCCGCCAGTGTCCGGTCCGGTCGTTCTAACTCGGTCCAAAGGTGGCTCTCAAACTGTCGTCTGCATTTGGCATTTGGCTAAGACGAACAAAAACAGGAAAATGGCCAAAAACAATGGGGGCCGCAACGAACGAGGGGCGTTGTGTGGGTTAAGCGGTTCAATGCAATACCATTTTTAGCCAAAGCGGCGATCGGTGATCGCTAATCGGCATCCCCGACCACCGGCAAGAGGGACTGGTCACGTCAATTGCTATTCCCACAGCACAGTGGTTAAGGCTTGGGTTCTAGCTGGAGTTGATTTTGAAAATAGTACATGGAGTTGCCATTGTTTGTTGGTTATTTACAAATTTTAAATAAATACTAAACAATTCTCAATTCTTTGTTACCATGTATTCCTTAGAATCTTTTATAAAATTAATTCGATGCCAAAAAAACTGCTTAAACGGTTCAATGACGCATTCTTGAGCTTGCAACAACAAATCATATGCGTTTTGCGACGCACATGAAAATGGTTCGCTTGTCTGGCTTATGATTACTTGCTGCACTGTTGCTCTTTCTTTCAAATTTAGTATACGCTTCAGGTTTAAATAATTCACTTATCATCTAATTGAAGAATTCAATCAAATCCCACGACCACTGTGCCTGATCAAGCAGCAGCTCCCCTTGCTTGACATTTACAGTTTTGCATTTAAGAATTTAAAATTTGCACGGCATTATATATATATGGCTGATGGTTTCGCACATCTCTCGGCCATATAGCTGCGCATATCGGAGTGTTTCGGGGGCTAATTATGCCAGTGACAATAGAGTCTCTCCTCTTCACTGGCACTGGGCTGGGCTGGTGCAACAAATTGCGAAAATAAAAGCATGAAATCTTCTTCATTTGTTTGAGACTTTTTTGTTTTTTATCTCGTTGCAGTTTTTGTTTGTGCGAAATGTCAAGCCATGGCGCAAATACTTCACCAGAAGTGCAACAAAGGCGAAGGGGGACAGAAAAAATAGCAGCGAAAAACAGCAACAAATGACAGCAGCAGCAGAAACAAGTTGAACTTTACGTTTTTCTTAACTTTAATCAAGTTTCTTGGCTGGCCGCCGCCGCTCTCTGCGATGCGAGGCATTCGCTATTGTTGCTGCTTCTTCGTTTTTTTTTGTTTTCGTTTTTTGATTGAAGGTCGTCGCTTTTGCCTGCAGTTTTGAATGCAGCGCAATATTTTGAAAGTTGAACTGCTTGCAAAAGATTTTTGGAAGGCACTGTTTCCTTAGGGGTTTTTTGAACAAGAGTTCTCGCAGTTATTTCTCCATCGTATTAAGGAAATATACATTTAAAAAATAACTCAATTAAATCAATTTTTAAGCAGCTTTCTACAGCTTCAAATAAATTAAAAAATTTGTAGAGTTTTACTGCTTGCCACAAAGTTTACAAAAGGCTCTACTAAACCAGAGTTCTCGTAATCTATTTCTAAGTACTTCACACCCAAATTAAGTCCATTAGAATCTCCACTATATTGTGGGAACTCTAATTCCATAAATAACTCAATAAAACCCCACATTTTTGTTATATCTCCCCCATCAAAGGGTAATCAAAGTCAAAATAAAGACACTCCCATCTAGCAACTGCCAGATCTAGGCCTAAAGGTATAACCCCATAAATTTTGGGGTGCTTAACCAAGCACAACTCACTTCCTAGATCTCTGACATCATAAACCCCACACCCAGTTCAGTAAACTCGATATTATTACTTCCATTATGACTTTTTTTTTTTGTTGTTGTCTTCTTTTGACAAAATTTCATTTAATTTACTCACTTTTAATGGACTTCGGCGAACTGATCAGAACCAAAGTTGCAAAAGATAACAAAATAATAATCGTAAAAGAAAAAAAAATCCAACAGAACTGAAAATTGAGACTGTGGCAAAAGAGAACAATAAGCTTCCGACGCCGGTGGCGAGATAATATCAAAGACAAATAAACTTGAGAAATCTGGCGAGAAGAGTGGACAGTGGCGCGTTCTCGCTAATTAGAAAATAATGCCCGAGGGCGGCAGCAGGTCCAAGGTCAGGTATGAAAGTGACGCCATTGAAAGTTTGTCGCCTGAGTCTTTTGTTTGAGTTTGGTAATTTCATAGAATTTGGCCAGCTATTTGGGGCTTACATCAGCCCCAGGTTTGCTTAATACCGCATTCCGATTTAGTTTTTAATTATATTTACTAATACTCCACTCCCCAGTCGCGGAGGCAGTCGGTTAATTACATATGCAAACTTGTTACACAAAGCAAACCGAAAGCGAGCACCGCCGAGCAGCGAAACCGAAAGCAAAATAACCACTGCAAAAACCAAAATCAAAACAAAGAAAACTGTTGCAAGGCAACAACTCAGCTCAGCTCTCCAGCTGGCTGGCTTTTATTGTTGGCCAAACACACTGTACACTGAGCACTGGAGCACCCACTGGGCAGGCTGGCTAGCTGGCCAAAATGTGTGGCAAGTAGCAAATGACAGAATGCGCAGCTCCAAACAGATTGTCAGCAAATAAACAAATTTCACATCTATTCATTGTCGGAAATAGGGGGCAATATTTGCGGAGGCAGCCCCACACAGATGTTTGTGGTCCGATAAGTGGCTTACAAACAAACAAAGTGGCTAAGTAAATAGGGAGTTGTTGCCAAAATCTAATACGAGTAAGTAATAATAAACAATGGCCAAGAGAGGAAGTTGCTTTTTGGTTGGAGTTTGCTCATAATACTTTTAATATTTATAGGAAGCAGGTGACTTTAAGTCAAATAACAAAAAGTATTATTTAGGTTTTGTCTCCACTTCCTCTTCAGTATCTAAATTCTATATAATATTTATTGCGGAAAGCAAGCATTGAAAACAAAGTAAGTTATAATCAGAAAGCTACACAAAAGCCTAAACTAAATTATTTCTTATAACCGATTATTTCTGCAAACAGAATTTTTGTTCTCTGTTTTCCTGACCTTTGCTCAAACCCAAAGAAACTTAGGCACATTCCACAATCCCGCCTTACCAGTTGTCGTTAATCATGGACAGAACCACTAACATGACAGAACCCTTTAATTGAACAAAATCTAATACGTAGTCGAGGAAGTGGCTTCGCGATATGTCAACCGCGGGAATGTGGTCTATAGATATCGGGGGACAGCAGCTCCACACCCTCGAAAGAGTGTCGGTTTTGTAATTGCCTTCACCCACTCTCTGCACACCTCCGTCGACGGAGAATACAGGCAAATTAAATACAATTAAGGCAGAAATAATTGCCAAGTGGTTGTGGCGATTCATAAACAGGTTTCTGGCCGGGATTAGAATGTGGCCCGTTCTGTTCTTTGCCCGTGCTTGGTGCGGGTGTTGGCCGAGGGACAGTCGCCTTCTAATAATAATGCCCATGTCCTTGGCCGGGGGCTGCTCCAATGATTGATTGGAATTTTCGCTCTCTCGCATAAACAACACGCGGATATTGTTATTATGTGGAGTCGGAAACATGCATAAATCAATTATGGCAACCAGAAAACGAACGGAAAGGCGATTTAAACTGGTTTAAAAATAACAAATCACAGTTTGCTTGATTTTCACATTTATTTTTTTGCAGCTCGTTTGTGGCATTTGCATAAACAGTGCAACTTTGTAGAGCAATTATACGCAGATTTTGGTCAATGGGCGAACAGGTTGCCTCCAAGAGAGGCTCTAAAAACAAACTAAACTTGGCTAAAAAACTGGGTGACTGTAACACAGACTGGAGCTAGAGCTAGCTAGCAGGTGTCTGTGTCTTGGATCATATTCGGGGGGTTACATAAATTAAGAGTCACCTTCCCCGTGGGAAATGCTCGCCTCATCAAAATACCCGAAATTGAAAGCATTTTTCGGTGGAAACCGCATAAATTTGTAAAGCATTTAAGTTTAAAAGCACTAAGATGCGCCGGCAGCACCAACTACTGGGCGTGTCTGCCCAAAAGCAAGATAGAGTAAAAAAATAAAAGCAGATTCGGGCCAAAACCTTTACGTAATGCCGCGGCTGAGGTCAGTTTTCGGGGCGGTGAAATGAATGAAAGGCCGCTGAGGTTGGGCCCCGCGAAACGAAAGTGAAATTTCCATCTCCCTTCGAACTTCGAACACCGATTGGAGGCAATTTCTCATTGGCTCCGCTTGATTTTGGGGCCCCTGCCTTTATTTTTTAAATTAAATAATCATCGTCAATTTACATCTTTTCTTTTTTGGCTTTTGTGTTCAAGCCCAAAGGGTAGGTCGCTTATATATTTTTAATAAATTGATTTCGGGGACGGGAAAGATGATTGAATGCAAACATTTGGTAAAATCGGAGATTTAAGGAATGCATGAAAGGGAAAACCCTTGGGGTTTCTTTGTGAGTTTAAAATATAATAAAAATGTTACTATATAATTTCAAGAAATATTAATAAAGACACTTTTAGTAGGAAAGAAGGATGTATAAATGTTTTCAGAAACAATTTTCATCATTTTGAAACTTGAAAAATAAATCCTACTTTTTTACATTTTTTGAATTTTATCATTAAAACTTTATGAAAGTAAAGAAAATAAGTCTCATAAATACAACCATAAACTACACATTTATTTATATTTTAATTCCCATCTCGAAATGTATAAATCTTAACCACGTTTTTTAGCCAAAACTCTAGAGTTGTGAATATTTGTTTACTCGAAAAACTGGCAAGCCAGCTCGATTTCCACAGATTTTTTCACATAAAAGGACAATGGCAATATAAATGGCCGAGTTCGCGGACCGTTGGAAATGGCAAACGAACATGAAAAACTTCTTAGGATGGAAAATTCTTTAGCCGGTTTTGGCCCGGTAAGCCCGGTCACCACTCCCGCCATAAACTGGTTCAATTCCAGCTCTAAGCTCTAAGCTAAAAGCAAAAAGCAGCTCGTGTGCGGGTGGCAGGCACTCTGGCGGTTCCCTTTCCCCTTTTGAGCCCCCTTTTTGTGAATTCCACTCACAAAAAGCACGACTTGGCTTAAAGGCAAAACTTCACACTACCAATTCCAATTCCAGCTCCAGTCCAGAGTTGGGCCCTTCGGTTCGGTTTGGGTTTCTTTTCGGAGCTCGTGCTGGGTTCAAAGTTGGAGTGTGGGGTGATGTGGAGTCCAAGTTTCTGGGTGAAAGGCCGCCCGCCGCTGCCGTCTGCCGTCGTCGATATTCTATCAATTATTTGATGTTTGATTTGTGCTTCACACTCGAATGTTGATTTTTCGAAGCTCCTCTGTTTTCCCTCTCAAATTGTATTTTTTTTTTTTTTTGGCTTCGTCAGGCCTTTGCTCGTGCCATGTTTTCTTACCTTACGTTTTGTTTTTCTCTCTTTTTTAGAGGTGCGACTGCACTTTGTTTACGTTCATTTTTCCCATGTTGTTTTTGCAGTTAACATTTTCATTTTTGTAGCTCTCTTTGCGAGCTGCTCTTTGGTGGCTTTATGTAATTTGCAAAGCGTGCTCTAATAAAAGCACCAGAAAGCAGCAACAAAAATTATATTGCAAATATTAAAACTAAATTACGAGCGCAAATGCAAACGAGTTTTTTTTTTCTTTGCGATTGCAAATACTCGTGGCAGTGGTCGTGGATTGCGAGCTGGGTGCCGACGAAGTGGTCCGACTTCCTCGGCCCGCGTTTGAACTGGGCTTGGCTCCGAGACAGACTCTATTTGCCTGACCTGACTTGGCTCAGAGCCATAAATCGCATTTAATAAGAGAACAAATCAAACAGAAAAGTGACCAGAAACTAGAACTGCCCCTGAGAAATCAGTTAAGAGGGAAAAATAACTAGGGAAGGAATTAGATTTACTTTGAAGCTAGTTTTGGTTTGGAAGTAAATATATTCCTGTGATTTAAGTCATACAGAAAGAAAATAAGAGAAATTGTGTATAAGCTTTTTATATAGATATAAATTATAGTCTTTAGAGTGTGTTTCTCCAAAACTTCACAACATAAAGATGACAAACAAGGGAGATATTCAATACCAAAAGTTCCTTTCCAAGCTAACCCTCTGCAACATTAAAGAGTTCTCAACATGTTCCTGCAACAATTTCTTGTGCATTCTCTCATGTTATATTTAAGTTTTTCAGTTTCTTCAAGTACATTGCAAAAATTGTTTCACTTTAGTAGTAAAAGGTAGTATATTCTTATCTCCTCCGCCATAAAGGATTGTTTAATAACTTGATTGCTTTGGGCCACGAATAACTCTACTAATCTAAGTTGTATCTCCATTTTTGTGTTGTTTTTAGAGTTCTACAAAGACCCCACCACCGACCGACTCAAATCTCTGGTATTAGCTTCAGGTCTGCTCCAATTCCAGAAAGACACTCGAATTATCATTCCAGCAACGAAGCTAAATTCCTTGCCATTGTCAGGCGCTCAATCTCGATCTCGGATCTACCATAGATTTTAAGGCAGTTCTCGAGACAGATCCCAAAAATACCAAAACCCAGGCACGTAGCCAGATCTCCACCGCTGCCGCCGAAAAAAAAAGTGCCAGTGAGTGGTGAGTGGTTCTATATCAATGGAGCAAGCTCCGAAAAACTGTAGCACGTCGAATGTGTGGCATAGTTGAACTTAGGTGTGAAAAACTGTTGACCGCCTTGGGTTCGCCTCCTTCCACATTTATGTAGTATATATTTTTTCCCAGTTTTTTCTATACAGATCCCATTGCGGGCTGCCTTTCTAAGTTGGCTCTGAGGTCTGAGCTCTTTTTTAAGCCAAGTCGTGGTGTTGGTGTTGATTGAATGTCTGGAGACCGCGGCGAGACTGGGTAACCGGAGGATCGTGTGTCTGCTGGGCCCCTGGTTTTTGTGGGTTTCTGGTGGTGTTTTTTGGGCTTCGGTTTTTCCTATGCCACGACGATGTCGTCCTGCCATTGTTCGCATTAGTGTTGCATATTAAGTAATAGAACTGTTTTTCCTAGCTCCCTATCTGAATCTGGGGTCTGGACTCCCTCCATTCGCATCTCTGTGTCTGCCAGCAAGTGGCGCAATGTCTCTTTTTAACTTCGAAATACTAACAGAGTTGTTGTCATTAAAATGCGAAAGGCAGAAGGAATTTATAGTAGTTGTGTGTAAAAAGGGATTGGTTGCGTTTTGTTCTTAAGTAGAAGTAGGAGTGGTCAAAAGTGGAGTATAAATTAGAGGTGCTGAGTAAACAAATCAGGAAATTAAATCATGTAAAAGCTGTCACTAATTGAAATATTTAGTTATGGAAGTTGTTAGCGTGTCGAATGATTTATTTCCTCGGTCTTCCAAGTTTTCTGACTTAGCATTTTCTATATTTTACAATCTTGAGGAAACATATTCCAAACTAACAATAAATTTAATGCTAATACCTTTCCCCTCACTCTCTTAATGTCTTTTATATCTATTAAAATTGTGTAACCTTAGCCTACACCCAGAAATACATAATTCACGATTAGATCTGTCTCTCGAACGGCACAAATTTCTATGCATTGTAATTTTCCGCATAATTTTGCTCAGCTCTTAGCTGTCTCTCTGTGTTTGTTTTGTTTCTCTTTGGACTGTGGCGAATAATATAAAGAATGGCCAAACAAAAGACAGACACAACACTCAGCTTTTTGCCGCACGCTTCGACGACAAAATGGTCAACAGCAAGACAATCTTGGCTTAGTTTCATCGGCCAGGCTGTCTATTGTTGTGTGGCTATATAGCCAGAGCTATAGCTATAGCCATAGCTGTGTTCTGGTTGTCGTGATTTATTGTGTGAACAACAAGGTTTCTGCGATTCCTCCCTAGCTTTTGTTCTGCCTCCGCATTTGCATATTCTCTTCTACTTTTTTTTAAGGGTCTAGCGGTGCTAGGTGCGGGTGCCACTTCAAATTGGGCGTGTCCAGTAATCAGGGAAGCCACAGAAGTAAATCCCAGTCAAAGCTCAGTGGGTGCCCAAGTGCTGGGAGCTGGGTAAGTGGTTAGGAAATTGGCCACAGTTCAATGAACCATCACCGGTCCCTGCAGTTCTCGAGTGTTATTAAAGCAAATAACACTTGAGATGGGTCCGTCAGGTTGCTCAGCCAGCGTCAATCAAGGGTTATCCAGTTATATCCCGGGTTGAATGGCTCTTCAAGAGTGCCAGGCAACGCCAACGCGACGATATCCGAAATACTGACGCTTGGGATTACTTAGCGAAGGAGCCGTTTCTTGCAAATTGCCAATTCATTGTTGCTTACCACTCGCAGCTCCAATGGCTTGACATTTTTATTAAAAATGCATGCCGGACAGGCGGCCTGGAAATCTGCAATCAGGCGATCAGCCAATGTCTGCGGCACAAAGGGCATATTTTATGCCTGACGCTCGTTAAGCGGTTGCTTCTTCTCATGTAGCTTCGTTTCGTTTCTTTTCGTTTAGTTTGTTTGTTGTTGCAGCCAAATTGCCAGCTTTGTTGGCGCTGCTTTTGGGCATCATTTCCTGCTTAAAAGGCCGCCTCCATTGAGCACTCAGTGGGGACTGCAGCTCGCTCCTCAGACACATATATTCGAGTGAGTGGAGTGGAGAGGGGCATAGAGCCCTGAATGCCTGATGAACCGTAATCTCAAGGATAACTGCATACCTTTATTACAGGTTTCTTCCTTTCCCGCTGCCAGTAGCTGGACCATAATTTTCTGTTACAAAAGGCCACAAAGGAAACGAAAGACTTAAGACACAAACTTGTTTTCCTTGCTGCATATCCGCGAAAACAGGCAGAGAGCGACAGGGAGATAAGGCCATCGACAGATGTTATTTATTTAACTGATGAATTTTTAAGTAATGGATATAATAATCCTTGATTTCCCTAGGACTTTATTAATAAGGCTTTTTGCTTTCAAAATCTTTTGTTTTTTCCTTACTTAAATTTATTTTATCAGTTTCCCTAATAAATATTAATTAATAAATGCTATAAGATTCCCCTTAAGCTCCATAACCTTACATAATCTCTTTGTTTTGATTTCCTTCCTTCAACACAAAATATATTTCCCCTTTAACCAAAATGGGTTAATGGGCAGCTTAACCCCATTAACTATCCCCTGGCCGGAGCTCGTTTAACAGCGGAAAAATGACAAAAATAGCTAAGAAACGGTAATCATGGCAAAAATAAAATAACAAAACAAAAACCGCAACAAATACACCTTGAAAATCTCTCGCCTACAAAATATTATTTCTCTTTCTCCACCGCCATTTAAGGTATGTAATTTTCGACTCGAAAAGGTTTTTAATGACTGCAAATTGAGCCCAGGCTGAACCGACTTGAGTTTCATTTTGCACTTTGCAACACACAGAGCGGAAATGCCAAAAGACTGGCTTGATCGCTAAGAGAGAGAGAACGCACCAAATGGGTCAAGGATTTAAGCCATTTAGCCACACTCCATTGGCTTCGCTCAGACCAGAGCAGGGCAGGGCAGGGCCTGTTCACCCGTTCAAAGTTCAATTCAAAGAATGGACTCAAGACACCTGGCCTGCGACTCCAAATATTGGCGGTTGTTATGTCACTGACTCGGGGACCATTAGCCAAACATGCGGCACAAATGTACGATACATAAATATCGGCATAACCAGCCACCCAGCGGGGTGTCCTAAGACAGAGCCTGGTACGCGGGTGTCTGCTGGCCTGTCTGCTGAGTCAACTGGGTCGGGCTCTCTGTGTGGGTCACTGGGCGGCGTGAATCACTGAATCACTGGGTTATTATGCGGGGTCAGAAGCGCCATTGATTGGTTATTAGTCTGC
The DNA here is from genome assembly GCA_008042585.1 of Drosophila punjabiensis. Taxonomy (NCBI): domain Eukaryota; kingdom Metazoa; phylum Arthropoda; class Insecta; order Diptera; family Drosophilidae; genus Drosophila; species Drosophila punjabiensis. Next base: position 26,713 of record VNJR01007840.1, read on the forward strand.
GGTTAATTGAGCGATATGTGTGCGCGATGCAGTTGGTGGGAAACCCGATATACATATACAGCTGCCTGACTGACTGACTGTGTTATTGATCGCCCTGTTCGATCACCCTCCTGGGTTGCATAACACCTAGACCCACTCTTTGAACTCTTGCTTCCCACTTTGTGTGCCTTGTGTTAATCACTCAATTTGCCGAGACTTTCGCCCCTTTGGCGAACACTTCCGTTTAGTGTCAACGCTTTCTTTTCGCCAAAATATACGAAAAGAAATATTAATTCGTGTGTCGGTCGCCTTTTGTTTGTGATTTATGCGACCACCGACCACCGTCTGGCTGCCGTCGAATTGTCAAAAAGCCCTCCTCCGAACGGGCAGTTCTGCTCGACTGCCCGTTCGCCACCAAAGTGACCACCACTCTTGGCCTGCCCCGGTGCCAGGCTGGAAGCCATAAAAACCGAGCGAGACTCGACTGGCACAGTTGCAACAAGTTAAGTTAAGTAAACTTAGTTTTGTCGGTGACGCGAAAGTGAAACGAAACGGAGCGAATGCAAAGGCAGGGAAAACGGAGTGCCACAGCGTCGAGGAAAAGCCAGTGCCAGAGCCAGAGCCAGAGCTTGAGCCAGAGAGCGAGCTGAAAACAGACACCAGAAATCCCAATTAAAAAGAAAAGCGAAAATGTGCATGGAAAATCGAGTGCGAGGCAGCCAGCGAGCCAGCGAGAAGTAGTAAATGCGTTCAATGCACTTCGATGGGCGGGACTGGCAGTCTTGCCTTACTTTGCTTTGACTGCGCCTGACTCATGGCTCAAGCATCGCCAAGCAAAGCTAATACTTATATATATATATAATGCTATTTGTATATGTTAGAAAAAGTTAAACGCATTTTGCTTAGCTTGCGGAAGTCGTAGGTGTAGCTTAGTCAATATGAAAAAGCCAAAAGGCAGCCTACAAAGCAAACGAAGAAGAGTAAGAGGAGTCGTTGATTAATGAGAAATGAGGCAGGAAAAACTAGAAATAGGTAAGAAAGTAATGGGGGAAATGGGGAAATAAACAAAGGAAGTGGGTTTCAGTTCTTTTGCTTACAAAATTACTATAATATCAATCGAAATTACACTTTTAAGCCAACATTTTCTAGAAATTTATACAGTTTTATCCACCAACCCAGCCTAACGCCTAACCTTTAAATTTTTTATTCAAAATAGATTCCAAATAATGTACTTTCAATACAAAATCTTTCAGAGAAACCAACTCCCTAATAAATTCCTTACATTACAAATGACTCAAACCTTTGAAATACCCACAAATCCACCCACTTTTCAGGCAAGACAACCTCAATTTAAAGAATGCAGTTGAAACTTTGCCAAAATTAACATATAAAGCTCATTTTTATCAATGGAGTTCGAGTACGAGTACGAGTCTCTCCCTGCTTCGCTCAGAACACACCCCGAAAGAGCAACAAAGGAAATACCAATGCAAGGTAATTGCAGTGAATTTTGTGGGGCGGCGATGCTGGAAATAATTCCAAAAAGTCAAACAAAAATGTCAACAACTTTGCGAGTTGAGGCTACCGACCAAAGCGACCGAGACCAGGTTCGATTTTGGTTTACAACCCACTGACATTTAAGCAAGTAATTCAACAAATTCAATGGAAGTTCACTTTGGCGGGTTCTAGAATGCTATATTGATTTTATATTTATAGCTCTTTTTTTGCATTTAACAAGAAATTGGTTCGACCTTCGGGCTTGAGTTCCCTTGGTCCAGAGTATCAAATGATTTTATGCTTAGAAATTCTTAAGGTTTTGATTGACATTTTATTTTCAAACTGATATCGAGTTTCCTTTGACTCTTTATAAAGCTAAGAAACGCGTACGGGCCACTGCCCGTACACAAAACATAATTATTGACTTCTAATGCAAGTTCTCCTGCAAACTATTTATCATAAACAATGCAATTCTTTCAAAAAACACAATATTTGTAAGATAGGAATAAAGATATAAGCAAACCAAAAGTAGTTAATTCCTTCATTTGGTGTTCACCGCCGTCAAGATCTCAATAAAAATGGGTTGACCCTGAACTTCGAGTCGCTTTGTGAGTTGTTCCCGTTGCCCGCAGTTTGTCTTGTTGTTTTTATATATTCGTTAGTCGTCTTTTTTTATGATAAATGATGAGAAACATATTTGTACATACCTGAAAAGAAGCAAACAAAAGGGAAAAAACGACATGAAAACACACACTCTTTTATGTGGATAGATAAACTAATTTAAATGTTGTTGCACTACAAACGAAAAATAAGAGCACACACAAGAGAATATAAACAAAACAAAGGCAAATTTAATTATCTTAACGGGCGTGAAATTAACGTTAACATCAAGGGAAGCCTGACCGCTTGCTGGGGCAGGTTCTTTGGGGCGTGGTCGAAAATAAAAGCGAAACGGAGATAAAAGCTTAAGGGAAAACAAAGCAAGGTCGTTGGAGCTTGGATGCACTTTTGTGTGAAAAGCTAAACTAGTTTTGAGGTCACAGGTGGGCTTAAAGTACCTATAGAAGGTGTTTACTTATAGAAAGTGAGAAGAGACCACGAAATAAGAGGTTAATGTAAGAATTAGTTACACGTATCCAATAAGGAAGTGTATTATATTCAGTTTAAGTATAAAAAGAGATCAAAAAGTACTCGAGCTGAACTCTTCAGAGTGATAATATCCAATATTTACACATTTTACATCAGTACCCTTGTGGATCATCAAAGAATTAAGTAATTTACAAGCCAGCTTATAGGTTTTATATCACTCCATTACGATTTGTCTGAACCACATGATAAATAACCATCAACAATCAATCAGCATCTTGTAATGGAGGAGCCTATCAGCCATTTGTAAGCCAATATAGCGCCACACTGCTGGGCTTAGCCAAACGTTGGGCAATCTAAAACCGCATCTCCGGCAGCTGTTGTTACAGCAATTGCAGCCACAAGGGGCCACCTTAACTATATATAATTGCTGTTCCAATAACCCCTAACCCAGAGGCACCCAGCGCAGCGGCACACACAAGAGAGATGCCAACAAACTGTGACTCGTGCCAACGAACCAACAGATACAATATATTAAACTGTCAAACAAAATCATAAATAAGCCAGCATAAATGGTGGAAAAACACACCCACACTTTGGCCAGCTAAAAAGAAAAATAAACACGCGAGAGGAACCGAGGAAAATTGCAGGGAAAATGCAAAAGCAAAAGCAAAGAAAGCAAAAGCTCTTACAATGCATATTAAAATATTGTATCTACTGAGTTGTATCTGTATCTGTTGCTCTGTGCTGCCCCTCACAACCTACGCGACCCGAAAATGTTGCTGCTGCTTCGGCTGCTGCTGGCCGCAGAAAACACCAAGAAATGCGTTTTCTTGTTGCCTGTTTTTGGTAATAAACGAAGCGTTAAACAAATTGCATTACAACAACAACAACCAGCACACATACACATTAAAGTTTCTTTCTGATTTGTTGTTTTCCATATGCAAAGCGTCATAAATGAGGTTGCCGCCTGTGTGTGGATGTTGGTTGCTGCTTGAAACTGCTGCTGTTGCTGCTGCTGCTGCCTTGGGCGTAATTACATCTCGGTCCAAAAATGGTCAAACGAGCGAGAAAATTATCACATATTTTGGTGTTGTTGCTGCTGCAGCCGAAAATTAAATGCAAATTCGGTTTACAATCAAATTGCATAATCAGGAAATATATATGGAAATTCGGTGTCTGGAGCGAGAGTGATGGAAATTTAAATAGAAGCGGATGGATTTTTGACATATGATCAGCAATTTGAATATTTTTGGGGCAAGGCAATTAACGAAGCCAACTAATTAAACGATTATTAAAGTTGTGGTGGCTGGAATTTCCCTTTTCTTTCGACTAGCTGACTGGCACTCCTCGAAAGCCAGGGAAAACATGAAAACAAGAAATCATAGCAAATGCCATGGACAGACAGCCGCCACACACATAAATCAATGAACGTCGATCGTCGAAGGCAGTTCAGAAATATCAGGAAGGTAAAAACACGAGTAAATTGCACAGCAATAATGAAAAATAATAATAGAGCAGCGGAGCAAACAGCAAACAGCAAGCAGCAGTTTGCAAACACGCCTTGGCTCCCAAAAGATACATATTTAATAATGTGAGGGAATTAAAATCTAAGAAGAGAGCTAGAGAGCTTTTAAATATTTACTAAATGTATTAAAAGCCCCTGTTTAATGATCACTATTTAAGCCAAAGTAGGTCATTTCGTTTAAATTTTCCCCCCGAGAGATTGAGAGAGATTTACGGTCATTTAATGGCTGCTTCAAGTCATAGTCCGACCTTCACAATGGACGCCTTAAAACGCTTTAAATTAATTTAAATATATAAAAAATTAAATTAGCTGTGTAAGCGACAATAAAACAATTTACAGGCACCTAAACCACTAATTTAAGCAGCCGTAAAACAAGATTTTTATTTTTATATGCACACGGATTTGAGTGCCATTAATCCATGGAACAAACTTATGATCTGCTGTGCAAATTACTGAAAAGTGCAATCATCGGGCATTAAAAGAGCTTACAAATGACATTGCGAGTTGCGCAAGCCCCCTGCTAAATGGACACATTAGCTGGCTAGTCCAGCGTGTGCGCCACAATAAAGGTGTGTTCGTGTTCGCGTTCGCCTCTGCGGGGTGTGCGTGTCACCTCAAGTACTTGCTTCTCTGAGTGAAGGTTAAGCCATAAAGCCAGCGCCTTGCATCTGCAGAGAATCACAATTTGGGAACAACAACTCTGGCTGACTTTATTCTGCGTCAGTCTTCTCTCAGGTTGAATGAACCCTGGAGCCTCTTAACAACGCCCACAACTTTTGCGAGGGAGTTTTTGGCCTGGTCTACAGCTTGGTCTGTCGCCGAGTTCAAAGCAGAGCTGTGGCTGTCAACAGATGCGACAGATAAGCCAAATGGAAACCGCAAGACGCCGAGAGTCTGGAGCCACATAATTTCTGAGCTGGCTGAGAGATCGCGAGCGCGAAATCTACTGAAGGGAATCGGGGAATAAGTGAGCTCGGAATAGACGAGTCTATAGAGTCATCCCATTACCCTCCCAATATTCCCGCTGTAAGAACCTCTCATTAATCTTCCACGGTACAGTCATAAATCTACCTAAGAACCGTGTTCCAAGTGCGGCCAAGATAAGTACAGGCAAGCAATTTGTCATATGCCTAACATCGGAATTATCCAATGATTTACCACCGAGAAGAGATGGCGGAAAAATGCAGATACTACTGGCAGGTGCACAGGTACAGGGAAACAAAACCAAAGCTGGTTGTTGTTGTTGCTTCGCCCGACCACCACCGGATGATGCTTCGTTTTCGTTTCTGTTTTTTCGCTTTTCGATGGCATTTATCTTGACCCGAAGGCAACGCCAAGTTTTCATGGCTCATGGCTCAAATATTGCGAGCGTCGAACTGTAAAGTTATGAAGAAGAAACCTAGCTGAAGCTGAAGCTGAATCTGGCCGGAGCGGAAGCTTGCGTTTAAGGTTAGGGGCACAGGGCCGACAGCCGACAACTCACCAGGTGTGTGTGTGTACTGGAGACATCTTAGGGCGCGCGAGCAACGCTGGTCCGCTTCATATTTTCAAAGTACTGTATTACTTGGACAGGATACACCAACTTTAATTCGTCCAAGGGCACCACATCAATCGCAGAGCAGCTCTTCCAGGTGACGAACATAAAGAGTTTGTCGGCCACTTTAAAGTTGTGCACTATGTTGTCCAGCTCCAGTCCGCGAGCCAGGCCGAAGGGGGCCTTGCGCAAAGGCATTCTCCAATCGGATCCTTCCTCAAATTTCTTGTGACGCGGCATTAAGGGAGCATCCGAGTCGTCATCGCTTTCATTCATCTCGCTCTTCTTCCGGGTCTTTTTCTGGCCCTCATTTGAGCTTTTTGGAATCTGAACAATTTGGCACTTCTTTTCAAGCTGCTGGAAGAGCTGAGGACTGCTTGGCAGCATAACCATTGGATTGCTGTGAATCTATTACAACTGTCTTAGCTTTAATTAATGCAAAAGTATTTCATTTTCTTACGCTCTTCAGGGCCTTTTCGATGGGATCCTCACTAGGCCCCAATTGGGAATTCCTACGCATTTTCTTGGACTCTGCGGGCGTCTTCTGAGTCTTCATCGAAGCTCCATTCTTGTCAGCATCCTTTTGTGGCTTCAATGCTATTGTCTCTTTGGCGGCCTTTAATTTGGGCAGCTCGCTGAGGAGTTCTGGTTTGGAGGATCCGTTAGATATGATTTCCACATCAATAACTGTATCCTCGTCGCTGGATTCCAGCACTGTCACTGCCTCTGCCAACAGAGTAGATTTCAATAAGGCCCGTCTACCAAGTGAAGAAGATGGAGTAGGATCCAGCTTGTTAGAGCTTTTAACCTGGGCATTATGGCTCAATTCCTCCTTGGGTTTACCCAACTTGGGCTTCGGTGTGGTCCCAATGACACTATTTGTTAAATTGGTCCTGGGTCCCACTCGGCGTTCCACGGGAGCAGTGGCGTCCCCTGAACGCTTTGGAGGCGATGTGGCCTCGGTTCCGCCGGGCAGTTTTCCGTCACTCTTCTTAGTGCCGCTGTCGCTCAACTTGTTCTTGCTGAGCGCCTTTCGGAGCCTCTTCTTGCGCTCCTTGCTTCTGAAAAGCTCCGCCTCGAAATCAGCGAGCAGTATCATGCAGTTGCCTATGTTCTCCATGGGCTCCCAGGTGTTCTCTTCCGATGGATAGCCTTGCCACTTGACCTGCACCTGGGGACGTCCGTTCCAGTAACGTTTTCCAGTGATCTTTTCCACAAGAAACTCCGGCTGCGTTGCTGGATTCATTTCGGTCGTCACATTCGCATTCCCACTTGCTGTGGGCGACTTCTTCGACTTGGGTTGGCCACCTGGGCCTCCTGAGCCAGCGGCTTTCTTTGATGTACCGCCACTGGACATTATTTCTGCTTAAAATTAAATTTTCACTTAATTTTGTCACAAGATCACAAAATGGCGGCTAGCTTGATAAGAGCTGCCAACTTATGCGAAAACAGTGTTGCCAGGTGAAAATGTAGCCTTCCCTTTGAAAAATCCCGAAAAGTGGGGATTTTTACCAAAAAAATCCCAATGTCCCCCTAAATTTAAAAAGTTAATTAAATTGAACCATAAAAGAGAAGTAATAAATCAAATATATTAAGAAAATTAATTTACATGTTGTACATGCAGGCTTTCCCCAAAAAATTCCCCTGGAACATCCAAAACTCCCTAAATCTAGGGGGAAAACCATGTAGGAACAGTGCTCTAAAATGAGAACAGTTAGATTGTCAGATTGTAATCAGCTGTGATCGATAAGCAGGAATCGCCAAGAGTGCTGTCAAAAATGCAGCCCTGGAAGAATCGGCACTCAAGTTTAAAAACACCGTTTTATTTAAATCAAACTTCAAAATAAGTCCTTTTGCGATATTAAAAATCTCAAAAAGTATAGACAAGTGTTAATAACCTCCATTTAAAGGAAACAATGGCATTTAGCCCGCTCTAGCCGTATTGCAGACTGCGAATGTACGCTTTCAAGGAACTTGATCTCAGCTGAATTGTCGCGAAACCAAAAAGTGTTTGGACCTGAACTGGCCAAAGTATGTTAGCAATGCCTATTAACTATTCGAGAAATTGCTCCTTTTTAAAGCTGACCATTATATAAAAAGCCGCTGCTGGCCACGAGGGGCTGTTGCACCTGTTTTTTGTTTTGGCCGAAAAAAAACTGGTTTTCGTCTCGAGGAGTGCAGTTAACCTGAGCGGAAATAATGCTCTCGGCTCCCGGGGCTGTGGAAATGCGAATATGTATTTTAATTGGCCATTGGCAAAATCTGCGCTTTTCTTTTCAGGCCACAAAAATCGCACAAAAGTCGCAGCATGTAAATTCGCTTTTCACTGCAGCAATGCCTCCTGATGGACAAACAACAATGTCATTGGCATCTTTCCCATCATTACGGCGCCACAGAAATGCCAATTTGCATGAGTATGTATGTAAGCCTAGCTGGCAATTATTTCCAAAGAGTCTGCAAAGATTTGGATTTATTCATTGAAATAAAACCAAAGAAATGCGTCACGTTCGGCCAGTCGGCAAAAGAGTTAAGGCTGTGTGACAATTCGAAGAAAAGTAAGGAGTTTCGGACCAGAGACTTACAATCAGATTCGAGTTACAGTCGTACCTTTATAAGTGGAAAATCTTAAAATCTGCAGGTAGGAAAACAAAAATTCTGCACTTCCCTTACTTGCATAATTTATCAATAAAGTGACTATGAGTTTATCCGTTTAAATGGAATAAAATGTAATACATCTACAATTTTATAATATTTCATTTTGAAATGTTAAGAAATATCTATTATTTGGAATTAAGTGAGATTAAGTTTCTTACAGGTCTTTAAAGTACTTTCATGTTTGACTTATGACTTAGATATGTTTGCATTACTGTAGAATTTATTCTTTCAATGTTCCTAAAAATGTAGGCGAGCAAGTTCATGTTATAGAAGCTGGACTGTAAAAGTCAGCCAACCTGTTGCCATTACCGTGTTATGATTTCGAGCGCAAAACTTGTGCCGCAACTCCGCTGCCATGTGCACATGCGCGTACTCGCACTCTTACATTTCTTTCACTTTCTTTCGGCGGCGAATTTATTTTAATTCGATAGAGTTAACAGCTCGGTACATGACGGAATAAAAAATACAAAAAATATAAAAAAGTGAAAACCGACGACAACAAGGGCAGGCGGCAGGCAGCTGCTGGAAGGGTCTTAGGGGCTTCGGGGCTTTGGGGCTTTCGTTCGACGAGCGCTTTTCAAAGTCACTCCACTTTCGTTTTCATCGCGGGATATTACAAAATATCAGAGAGACATGTGTATAGCTTCAGTATTTAGTGTTTCATTTGCATAGTGGACCGCCAAGAGACTCTGGAAACTTGTTTTCCCATTCTGCTTGTTTGCTTTTGCCCGAAAACACGCGCGACAAAAATGTTTCTGCATACAAAAAATGCTGCCTAGCTTGTATTTTTATAAGTTGTATTTCTTGATTTCTGTTTCTTTGGCTGCTCCGAAATGATTTAAGTCAATATGTATATATACCTTGGGTGTTCGTAGCCCATAGAAATGCTGCGGTGTGATCATCGCTTCATTAGCAAGTTAATTTTATTAGCGCTGCTTTGTCTCTCCTCGCTCGCGCTTTTTTAAGGCCCCCACAAATATTTGGTCTCGGACTGCGCATCCACTGGACAGTAGAAAGGTTGTGTGTCTGTCTATTGATGGCTTATGCAACAGATTTTGTTTTAATTTGTTTTGTTTACTTTGTTTTTATACCCAGCCTTTTGTTGGGTAAATTCGCTTTGTGATTAATTCGGAGATACGTTTGGTAATTGTGTAAATATTATGTCAAGTTTACGTGACACTCATCAGCGGTTCAACGACACTTGCTTTCTGAAAAGGGAATCTCCTTACAAAAATCTGTGTTAAGAACTCTTGTAAACCGGGTTCCCTGCACAAATCTGTGCCAAGAACCCTTTTACAATCGATTCTCTTCAAACTTTCGAAACAGTTAACCCAATATTTAACAGGGAATTCCAGCTAAAAAATTCTTTATTGACATTCACTGACATTTTAACACACTTCAAGGCAAGTCATTTAATACAAAAGAACACACGAAACAAATATGTATTGATTCGTAACCGGATATAAGCAAAGGAAATTATAAAATCAAGCTTTAAAGATCATATTTTTATGAGAAAAACATGATTTCGATATGACAAAAGCCATTAAAATGTTTATTCTTGTGATAAATCCGAGGAAAAAACTAATAAAGCAACAGCATGGAATTCGAAGCTGCAAAAACAGGTTATCCTAAATATAAGGCATTTTCTCCCCGTGCAGCCATTAAAAGGTTACCGAAAAAGGCAAAAACCATCAACATTTGCCAGTCAAAAAGCCGAATGCCCCCCGAGGGCATTGAAATCAACTGCAGGTGCAACCAAATTTGTGACTGACACTTGGATCAAGTCGAAAGAGAGTTACCTGTATTGGTTGAACTGCAAATTGGTTGACAGTTAGTTGGCTCTTTGCTGTCCGGAAGTTTTCAACGTGTTTTTTTGTTTGTTATTCTTCGGGCTTTATTACTACTGAGCATCCGTTTCTTTTATTGTGACAAATTTTAATTTGGAGATTTTAATTTTGAACACGCATTTACTGTCGTCGTTCTTTTGATTCAGAGACTGGGAGACTCCGGAGACCTTCAGAGAGTTCCGGCTTGTAAGAGACGCCGACACCGACACCGATCTCACGGCTTAAAGAGAGATAAATTAGCGCGAAGTGATTCAGACAGAGATCTTTTTGGGGGTTTTCTGACGTTCGAAATCCGAAAATCTGTGCCCGCAGAATATGACTTAAATTAAGCTTTTTGTCTTGTGGTGCATAAACATCGTAAACTTAAAGAAGAGATACGAAATAAAGACCATATGTAAAACTCACTCACCTTGTGCGCTGGCGAAGAAGATGAGGCAGCAGCTGGTGACGAAGAAAAAGAAGCTGCGGCTGCCCAAAGGCAGCTTCACTCTGCCAGACATTTTCGTTACTAACCGAAAAGCCTTATTTTGTAATTTGCAACTGGTTTCTTGTTAATTTTTTGGTTGTATTTTATTTTGTTTTGTTGTTTTCCCTGGAGCGTTTTGTAAATTATCGTTAAATTATTTGTTGTCCAGTATTTGCATTTTTGTTGTGGTTTTTTTATTTTATTTTTATATTTTTTTATTGATGGCGAATCTCAAGTCAAGAGCAAGAAATTGCTGTCGGACGGGTTTCTTTCTGGAAGTTATTCAAAACATTTTGGCCAAACAGCTTGCTTTACGTTTACCGTTAAAATACAATTAATAATAATGTTGATTTCTTTCTCTTTGTTGCCTTTTTCGAGACGATGTATGATGTGTGCCTTAATGGAAAAGTTCAAGGCTAAAACGCCAACGGTGCGTATGATGGCTAACTAGAATTGTGTGTGAGTAGGCTAAGTTCTCTGAGTTTAGGAGAGTTAAGAACTGAAAAGATTATCTCATGTCTCTGAAATAGCTGTCTAATAAGAAGCTGCATACATATTTCCAGCTAAAAACTAAAGCTTCCTTTAATTTAAAAGCCGAAAGTAGCCAGGGATTCCCCTCTTGAGTAGTCTAGACTCTGTTATTTATTATTGTTATTTCCCATTATCCAAATTAGTAGCCCCTGATTATTTATTTTGCTTTTTAAATTAATGCTTTATATAATGGCATTTGTTTTGGCGCTGATTTCTGGCATCGCCTTTTCTTATTTCACTTGTCCAGCACGCGAACAACCTCTCAATAAATTTTCACTTGTTGCTCTCGAGCTCTCTGTCAAAAAAAATAATGGCAACATTCACCTTGAATCTCTGTCTTTGCTATATAAACACGAAAGCATATATAATATATCTTGGCTGGAGGTTTGCTTTTTCTGTTTGTCTTTATACCTTTTTTGTTTCTTGCAATTATTTATGTGATTTTTTTTATGTTTTTGATTAGTTTATTTATTTTGCGAGAGAGGGAAAACTTCTGGAAAAATATCGCATTTTATCTAACAGCCAATGACCTTGGCTTGCGTGCTGGCAATTAAAGAATTAATAATTCTTAATTAAGTCTTATGAATGGACTTTAACTGCACAATTCTTATGCATTTATGGCAGTTTCTAATTGGAGGCCAGCCGGGGGGTAAAACTTTATGTTAATTTCACACTCGAGAATCTCAATGCTATATATATAGTGACTATATAGTCAGGGTTTTTAGGGAAACGACTGCAAGTCCGGTAGATTGAATTAAACACAAATTAAGGTAGTTTTCGATTTCACAAAAAAGTTTAAAGTTTGACGGAAAGTGTAGCTTTAATATTTAATTTTTAGTAAGTAACTAAATATCTTTTTGTCACAGAGATTTCTCTTAAATAAAGTTTAAGTTTAAAATTTGTATATATTTTTTGCACATAAAATATCCACTTTTTTCCCCGTGTGTATGCAAAAAACTAGCTTTCGGCGCAAAGTGAAATTTTCCACAGGTAATCACCGATTGATTAGGAGATCCCGGGAGGCGGTTGTGTGTTTCTTTTTTTAGAGGGGGCGTGGCCACTTTTTTTATGACGCGACGCGACAACGGTAATGCAAAAGTACGCGCTTTGCATACGTGAAGAAAGACAAACTGAAGAGTCCCGAAGACCGAAATTGAAATCCAAACCCGCTTGGCAGCAAATCTTCAATCAGCGGACGCACTTGCTCCGCTCGAGCAGCGGAAGAGAGAGAGAGAGAGAGAGAGAGAGGGAGAGCGAAGGAGAGCTGCGATCGCACTTACACATCACCCACTGGAAATGGACGATATTGGATTGTTTTGCCTGCAATCGAGTGACATTCACTTGGCCAGCGGAGGCAACAGAGACACAGATCCGGCGACCGGCGGCAGCAACCGAGCTTGAACGCGATTTGAATCGAACTGAAGAAACCAAACCGAGGCACCGAGCTGAACCTCCAAGCCCCAAGCTAGCTGGTGGCCAAAACACGTTTTGGCCAAGACAAGTGTCGACGAGAGCCGCCGCTCCGGAAGAGAGCTAAAGACGGTTAAGAGACCAGCTAAGCGCGAGCGTGTGGCAGCTGTTGTCGTCTACAACACCGGACAAGAGTAATAGAGTTGGGCTCTAAGCTGGATACACCCTTAACAAAATAAAAAAAAAATAATTATAATAATAATAATAATAATAATTAATTTAGAAATTTTGATTTAGAAATGAAGAAAGTAATTTTGTCTGATTTTTGACTGAAAATAAATAAGCAAAGAAAGATAATTGTAGCTCTAGAACTAACACGATGGTGACCTAGACTAGATCGATTTGTCTGGTGATGCTGATTAAGAAATCGTACATTTTTGGCTTCGTTCTTTTCCATGTTCTTGGTAAATTTATATATCTTAGGTAAAATAATATATATCATGGGTAAAATAATTAAATTAAGCAACTGAAGATATAAATTAGAAAAGCCCAAGAAAGAGAGCTAGCTTGGAAAAGGCAACATTTATAACAAGGGACCTCATTTTAAATGGATCATAATTGAGTAAAAAATGTCTCAATTTCAATGCTAACTTTAATTATTATTATTAAAAATCTAATATATATATTTTTTTAATTTTTACAATGTTAATTTTTCAAAAATGGTAACAATTTTATTTTTGAACAAAAATAAATACATTTTATTATTACATGTCAAGGGCTCTTCATAACTTTACGCTCTGACCCAAGGTACTTCTGGGATTTATTATTATTCCTTACGGAGTGAAGAAACTACATTTCCAATAATTATTTCTAAGTATAAAAAATTACAAATTAAAAGAGAGAGTTTAAGGTCTAAAGTTAAATTTTACCATGTGTTTTACAAGATTTTTACAAACACAGTGGCGACTTTAGACGATGTAATTGACGCGACTTTACACACTCTTTACTTTTAACTTGACGTGGAGAATATGGGGTCTTAAGGGGGCTTTTTTACACAATTTTACATGACCTTCGGTGCTCTTTTGAAAGCTTAAAAATCCAATAAGCATTTGTTGTATTCAGTTCAGACACCAAATAAAAATCAGATAAAAGCTTAAATCGTTACTTTTTAAAGGTAAAATTTACTAAAGATTCCAAGTAGGTATAAAAAAACAGAAGATTTGTTAGGTTTCCATTAAGTCAAGTTAGGAATAAATCTAGTTCTTAAGCTTAATGTGTTTGCCGTCAGATGTAAATTAACTTTTAGGTCTGCCGCTCCATCTTCATCTTCAAACTTTAGTGATGCCAACCGAGGACGAGGAAATTAGGTCGATTTCCCCTTATCATATGTCAGGGGCCCCAAATCGTGCGGTTTTTAACCCACTTTAAGTCAAATCTCGAGCATGGCAAATAAATTACGAAGCCAAACAAGCCGACGGAGGAGAGCGGCGACAATAGGAGCAGCATCCTTTGATTGACGACAGCTGCCCCCTCCGTCTCACATAAAGCTTTGTTGTCGCCATTCTATGCGGCATGCGGAAGGACCAGGAATGGAAATCGAGGAGCAGGACGGCCTGCAGGGCATCGATTGCATCGGGCATTGGGTATCGAAGCCAACGCTGCGTATGCGTGATATAAGCGCAACACCGAGAGCGACGACTGCAAATATGCAAATGATGTGATGTGATGTGACAGTGACAACTCCTTCCCTCCCCCGCTGGGATATGTAATCGCCCGCGGGAGGGGAGGGGAGTCTTCCGGATAGCCGGGATCCCCAGCTGTCCACCTGTAGCCGCCCGAAAGTAGAGTAAGCAATGTGCCAAAGTGCCAAGTGCCTAGTCTGTTTGTTCTGTCTGTGCTGCTGTGTGGCTGCTGCTTTTGATATTTTTTAATCTATTCGCAGATGCCGGCAGCTGCCACTGACAAGACAATTTTCACGCAATTTCCAGCAATTTTCCAGCAGAAATGTGAGCAAATTCTTTTGTTCTGACATTATTATGTCAGTTTTGCGCGGGCTCTTATCGAATCTTATCTGCCCTTTTTTTGTTTTGTACAAGTGACAGGTTTTTATTTTTTATATTTCCAGTGAATTAATAATTCCAGATATTTCGCAATGTCCTTTTTGGCAACTCCTTGGGATTTCCCCTTCTTGTTTTATATATATTTATTACTTCTGAACTCTGGCATTTTCCCCGGGAAAAATATGAAAACCGCGGCGGTGCAGTCGAGCGGAAAAATGATTTTTCAGTGCTGGGCATTACATATTCTTGTGGTTAGGGGACCTAGCTGTAGTTTCCTTTTGTATTTATTCAGGAATAGTGGCTGCTTAAGCTCTATTCTTAACCTAGTAATATTTTCTTTGATTTTCCCTCTCTCTTATTCAAGAGCTTAAACCACAAACTATGAATCCATTGTGTGTGGGACCCGGGGGCTATGGTTATGCATATATTTCAGTGTGCCTTGTTAGCATGTCGATAATACGTGATGCGTCCGAAACACATGTGAACCCTTTAAATGTCATAACTTGGAATTTCTGCCCAGAGAAGGAGAAGAGGATTGGAGAGGGTTTGCCTGGCCACAGACACGTACTTCGAGCACAATTCAGTCGGCGATTTGTCATTATTTTGCATGCACGCGACCGGAAACGGAAGCGAAAACAAAAGCTCTCATCTCTCATTTTAAAACTTTGTTCCTAACCGACTGGACTGGGTTTGTTGGCTTAAAAAGTTTGTCTGAGGTTTCCGAGAAGTTTCTGCGGGCTCTCGAGGAGTTTTGGGAACCATAATGATGGCGCCTCTCATCCTCTTGCCAGTATCCTGGTACTCCTTGCTCTGCTGACAAATGAGCAGCCCATGATTTGGCCAAAAGTTGTTACCAGAGCAATTGCTGACTGTCAGGACAGCTGCCAAATTCGATGAAAAAGGCAGGAGATGAGGGCAATTGTTGCTATACAACTACATTGACATTCAAAGGTCTCCGAAAAGAAATGGGGTTAAAGGGCAAACTTGGTCTGTCAGATGACCCATATTTGACTTTTAGCCTGCGGGTCAGGGTGAGTCAGACTCAGACTCCCTTTAAAACTCGTAATTACCTTTAAAGATTAAGCTAGTAAACAAATTGAATTCCTGTTAATAAACTACAAAAACCACAAGAAAACAAAGAACTCTGCAAACAATTAAATTAATTACAAAATCGCTTCACACAAACACTTTTTATCGGTTCGGTTTCAATCTTCTTTTACATTTCAGTTGCTAATCAAATATATAAATATCTCTGGCAGCTCCATAAAACCCCAAAGGCCAATACCCAGCCCTAGTCCTAGTCCGCTGCCTAATCCCATCGAGAGTTTTCATCATCTGCTGCTGCATTGCTCCACTGACTATGGCTAATTTGATTGAAAAGGGTTCATGTTCAGCAGCTTTCCAGCAACAAACAAATAAAATCAACGAAACGAAAAAAGAGAGATTTATTTTTTATTAGGACTCAAAGTTTAGCCATTTGGACGCCTCGTCCTCGTGGAGAAAGTTGCCCAGTCTGACCAGCGATTCGGGGTCCCGATATCACAGCTCAAAATTGAAATGGAAATTAATTAGACAAGTGCCAGATTTCGGTCACTTTTCGGATGTTTTCAACTGGAAGTACAAGAATTTTTGTCAAAACAAAAGAATGCCTCAATGACTTTTGGGATTTATGTTTAAAATAATTGGGAATTTTTGGCCATTATTTAAGCCAAGGGTCTTTGGGAAAACTTTAGAGAGATTTATGTTATGTCTGGAAATTTGCGTAGATTAAAGGAAAAATTCACAACTTTATAAGAATTTAAATATATATAATTTTAAGCTAAAAAGATATGTAAGGGAAACCTTTAAAAGGAAGATTTTAAGGAATGCTGCAGAGGTTTCTTCAAATTCAATATTTTTAAAAGCCTTTTCCCCGAACTCTACTTAATATTTTTGTTATTAATTGACTCAGAAATTCCCCAGAAAATCCTGCAAACCATTAAACACACTCTAAACACATTTGTGATTGTGATATTTAAAACCTTTTGACCTTTGACGTTCTAAACAAAGGATAGCTCCTTTTATTTGGCGTCTTTGAATAAATTCCCTACGTCCTGCGCCTTTGTTCTGTGTGTCGGCATAAATCGAGGACTGTTTAATCTTTTGCGGCCTGTCCCCCATTTCAGTTAAGCGAACGAATGTGACAATTCGGGCGAATGTCCTTTTTACTATTTGCACAGGACCAAGGAGAGGCGGTGGGAAGGGACTCCCAGATTCGTGACTCTGGCCGAGTTGAGTGGCCCAGCAGCAGCACATGGCACGGGTATCCGTTTATTTTATGCCCTCTAAACTTGGTTTATTCTTCCGCCAGCCATCAACGTCAGCCATTTGAAGTGGGGATAATGGCAATCCTTCGATTGGAGCCCCCATGCATGGATATATATATATATATGTGTAAGGGAACACTTAATTTGAATACCTAACCTTGGCAGCTTGGCGGTCTCCCTTGCAACGCCCAATTGTCGAGGTCTCGGGTTGCCAAACTAATTAAATTCCAGCTCAGCCACACGAGGCGTATGCTTAATGTCACCCCAAAATGTCAGGTGGGGAAGAGCAAGCTGCTCCTCCTCCTCGTCTTTTGTTTGCCTAATGATGGAGCTGGAGAAGGAGCATGGTGATGGTGTCGAATTTTTGAAGTTTGCCTCCTGCTTCCTCGGCAATTAGCTGGAGAAAATCACAGCAAGTGCCGAATCCCGAAGCTCTAGGATTACACTCGGTTGCCTCGCCAGCGGTGGTGGTGGCGTGGGCGGATGATGGCTCTTGTGGCATTTGTCAACCGCCAACTGTGATTGCCCTCGAATGGAGCTTAAAGTCAGGCTCTCCTGGGGTCCAGCTCGAGCTCGAGCTCTCCTCAGTGTCCGGTCACTTGACCGTTTGGCCATAAAGCTGTAAATGCTTAAAATAGACTCGCATCCGAGGTTAAGTGCGGGGAAGGAATGACCGATAATATGCCAAGCAGGGTTAGGGAGTGGCCACTGGTCAAGCTAGAAAATAGGGGTTGAGAGATGGGGGTTTTGGGGACCCGGAGGCAGGAGGCTGTAGGTCCTGGCACGCTTGTATAATTCCAACTTAATATAAATCAGCAGGTGGTGATTTTCGGTCTGGCCTTTGGCTTTTGGGTTGCCCCCCGGCCATAAACTGTGAATAGTAAAATATTTGTAGGGAATATTTAGGGAGCTGCTTTTAGAAATGGAGCCCCCTCGCATTTATAAACATATATGAGTGTGGTTTAGTGTGTACCTTATATCAATCAACATAAATCATTGGACACATTTAGCAGTGAATTTGGATTATTGATTACTGCTTTTGATTCGTGATTGATTGTTGCTCCCGGTGGACTGAAAATGAGATTTATTTCTTTAGCACTTCATTTTTCTTAACGGCACTTAACTTAATATTAGTTATTTGATGTACTTACCGAAGTTTCGAAACTTGTGTTGGTTTAATAAAGAATAATTTCTAGGAAAACTCTCTTAAATCTGGTCAAAAGTATGAATTAAGAATATCATATTCTCCAGGATCTGATGCTGAATCATTTTTGAACTTGAGTTTTTGTAACAAACCAGCTAGAATCTGTTGGTAAATATAGTTCAAACCAAGCTGAGAAAGCAACGTTGTTTATTGATATAATATCGATTATTGTACTAACTTAACTTTTAATCAAACCTCTTACTTTAAGCCCCATAATATATATATTTACTGCCATTAATCATGTTTTTTCAGTACCAACATTTTCCTCCAACTTGATAAATGTGCAATTACGTACTTATTAACTCCGATTAAATCTTTATTGAACAGCTTTAAATACCGAGTAGCTCATAACTCACTTTAATTAAGCCAAAAGCGTTTAGGAACCGTTGACAACAGCAGATCCTGTGTGACAACATCAGATCCTTTGTGTCATTAACATACGTGTGCGAGTGTGTGTTTACCCATTCGATCGGTATTTTTTATGATTATTATTTGTATCGCATTTAGGCATTTAAAATGCAGGAGGCCTCGGGAGCTAGACGTTGCCGTCTCAGCGTCGCCGAGGAAGGCGACGCCCACACATGCATAAACATAAACATATGTACAGACGTGTTCTTACAGGGAGGTGGAACCGTAAAGGAAACGTAGAGGAAGAAAAAAACGACCCAAAAGTGCCCTCTTGCTTATTGAGTGCCAATTTTTATGCCCCTAATATGTGTGCGAGTGTAGATTAGCACTATATGTATGCCTGGCAATTTACGATTAGTAGGGACTGAGACAGGAGCCAGGACTCTTCGTCACGCCGGTTTTCCCCCATTTCCCCCTGCTTTTCACACATGAAATGCCGTTAAGCCGCCGTGCTTTGCACCTTGAGGACTTTTGTGTGTTTACATTTGCGTCTCTTCTGCCTCACACTCTCGGCGAAATCGTTTTATTTATTTACCACGCCAATGCTTCTTCATTTCTCACACCAGAAGACACCCCAAAAACACCCCAAAAACCCCCTAAAATCCCCCCCACCAGAAGCACCCCTCATATGTTTTATAAGGCCGTTATTATTGTTATTGCTATTGTGTGTTTGCGTTTGCCTGTTTGTTTTTATTTGCTTGTAGCGGTGTTATTGTACTCCTCATTACGACACGGCAGTTGTGTTTTTGTGTGGTTTTCAAGTGTCAAGACACTTGGCGCTAGTCTCTAACTTAAATTAATATTAATGGCCGTTTAGCCAAGAAGTGCTGAATTAAATATACATCTTATGGCTGTTTAAGTGGCCAAAAACAAAGCAAGAGGAACGAAATGCCATTGAAGAAACCAAAGAAAAAGGGAATATAATTCATTAAGGAAAGCTTTAACTTTAACGGCTAAAGTCATACCACAAGCTTGCTTATTGCCTGCTGATAATTATTATTAGTTAATTAACTAACTTATTAACTCTATTAAAGCCCCGACAAATCAATATCTAGATCAAAAACTAATTGCAAATTAACCACCAGCAATCGTTGAGGCATAAGTTAATTATGACCGAATGCATTAATTGCCAGAGATTTTCATTGGCCAACCTGCTAATTAGACCAGAATCCGGTCTACGCAAAAATAAACCAAATAATTCCAATTGCAAAACGTAACCGAAATTAAATTTCCGCCAGACTAAATTTATAAAAATAACACAACACAACAAAAATGAGCTTGAAATTCGAAACCTCAGAAAGCACAAGAAACCGAGAGGGAAAAATTACGAAAAAAATTACAAAAATAAAGTCAAGATGCCGCGGAAAGGACAACGAAGCAGCACAGAAGCAGAAGGAGCTGCTACAAACACTTTGGACAGTTAATAAAGCCGGGATAAGCACTCGACTTGGCTTGATGACAACTTGACGTGGTCGCTGAAATGCTGCATGAGTACCCCAAGCCGGTTTATTAAAAATGAGCCACCGCGAATAAACAGAAATAGAGAAATGTATATATACATTCATATATATATAGTATATATACAGCAGGAATAAGTAGAGCTGCCAAGCGAAAGATAACGCCTGTCACCAGGACTCCCGACATGCAAAAGGAGTCGCAGGGAAATCCTCGGCACGTAGCTCCAAGCTCCCGCCGACGCGCCCGACATTTTCATGAGTTAATTTAATTTCTGTATCTGTCGAATCTGTCGAATAATGCGCCCACTCAAAAAGGCTTCTTTGGTAAATAATGACGCCAATGTGCGTCCGATTTAAGCTGATTGACTTGATGGCACATTTCATCGGCACTTACGGCCACAAAATCATCATCGGAATGGCCGGAAATTGATTCAGGAAACGAAGAGATGAAGATGAAGTCCATGTGGCATTATGAGCAGGCATAAATGGGTGGCATAACCTTTAAGGGTAGTCATTATTGCAAAGGACTAGCATAATGTCTTTATAAAATAGGGAACTTACTAAGGATTCCGCAGATGGATATTTAGCAGCCAAGGAAACTGTCAACTTTTAGTCTTAGAAAGTTAAGAAATATCCATAAAACTGCTTAAAGAACTTTAAAAAGTGACAAAAGATAAGCAACAAAATGTTTTCGTATCCTTAAAAAACTTGTTGCACACTTTAAGGTTCAATTGTAAACAATTTTAATTCCCAGATACTTTTTTGTATGTTTCTCTTAAAGTTAAATTTTTCTTTATTATTAATAGGACATTAAATATAAATAGTTCCCATAATAAGCTACATAAATAAGAATATAAATAAACCCTTACACATTTCTCCTTCTAAAAAATATCACAAAAAATTCAACGCCAAACCAAGGACTCAGTTTGTCCCCAAAAGTGAGTCCCCAAAACACGTTCCGTATCTCGATTAAAGATCAATCTAAGCCTGAAATATTTCAAAAGGGTTGCTTGGCCTCACTCAAAAAACCAAACAAAATGGTTTTTTAATACTGCAGGCAACTGCCCACGTTTGTGTTTTTCTGCCCAAAAAGCGCAAGATTCGAACCCAAAATCCGGTTCGAAAATGGCGAAGCAATTTGTTTGAAGTGAACGAGATTAAGTTGTGACTCCGATTTCACCTTTTTGTGCCTGCGGCCAAACCAATTAATCTCCCCGAATGTCCCAGGCAGAGCCCACGTCGAACCGCAGGGAGTCGCTTTTCCTTCTTTTCCAGGCTTTCCCCTTCTTTTCTTCTTTCTTCTGCTCAGGTCACGACCGGCCAGCTTTGTTGTTGATGTCTTAGCAAAGGAGACAAAGTTTTCCCTTAGTGCCATGCCACGGACTCCTTAAAGCTGTCCACAAGCTGCCACAGATGGATGGTCTCTAAGTAATTTAATTTCCCATAAATTTCCATGACTTGTTCACGCTGCGGGTTTTCGGGTATCACACAGCTCGTGTGGTGACTCCGAGTGACTTTTCCGCAAACAAAGTTTTCCAACGCACAATTTACATTTATTTTCAACTAGTTGATGGCACATAAAAATGTATTTACAAAGTTTCTTCAGTGATTAGCTATAAAAGTGGAGTTTTACTTTCCATATCCTTCTTCTAATATATTTATTTTATTTTTTACGCATTTAGGTGTTTAGCTTAAAGCCGTGCCACGGCTGCAATACTTTAGTTTGGAACAGACACAGTTTACACTTAGGCTTAGATTCTATGACATAAGAAACATTTAATTTGTATTTACAAACAAACAACAAGGTTTGCTAATATTTTTAGCACAAAATAATAACCTGTTAATGGGTCTTACTTCTGTAAGAATTATTTTGTGTAACGAAAATTTCATAACGTTTCACAGATTTATCCAATGAATATTTTTACTATAATATTTTTTTTAAGAAAAGGTATTTACCTTTACGGATTTAATATAGTTTAAAGCTAGCACAAAGTTGGCTTTAGATTCTAAATAAATTCTCAGGAGAAATCCTCTATTTTAAAATCTCAGAAGCTTTAACTACTTTTTGATCTTTTGATAGACTTGACTTCCTGTAAACTCCGTTTAAGTCCCGCTGCAGCTTGGTCCTGTAACTTCAATTCAATAAGGACTCTTGGAACTTTGGTGGGTGCGAACGATGGTGTTGGTGCTGCTGCTGACCAAACTCGTTGAGCGCTGAGTACTCATATCCTGGAGGAGGTGCCTCATTGTGACCCGAGGACGGGACCATGGGCATGGCCAGCGGAGCCAGGTCCACCGCCGAGATGGAGGCACCATTCTGATTGCCTCCGTTCGGCAGCGTGGTTATCGTTGTCTCCTGCAGGCGACAGCTGTCCATTGTGTGTGTGCGGGCAGTAAAAGTGATGGGAATTCCGGAATTTTTTGAGAATCTGCCATTGGGGTGGACACTCACCTGCGAATGGTGCTCTGGTAGCACGAGTGGCGCGACTGGAAGCGCTTCGAGGCGGTGCTGGTCAGCGAGGTGTCCCGGTGCATGCAGAAGGTGTCGTGCTGGCCGCGCTTCTTGCGCCTTCCGCTGGCTCCACGGCAGAACAGATATCTGCCGGAGGAAGGATGAGTTTGGAAGAGAGTGGAGAGGAGATTGGGGGAGAGCGGTAAGGGAGGGAAGCAGATTCGCATTTCATACAGAATATTTCATAAAAATTCACTTGTCTATGTGTGTTGGCATGTGTTTTTTTGTGGTTTTTATGTACGTACACAGAGGAAAAATAGCAGTCAAGTAATGAAATATCTCTTTTAAATTAACTTTAAGGTATTTTATAATTTTAAAGATTTTTTTAAACAGTGGAAAATTATTAATATATAATATTTATTTTTATTATGTGATATATATTAATATAATATTTTTATTTATGATTTTAAACGAATTTTTAAAGCAGTAAATTAATTAATATATGCATTGTAATATCCCAAATTTAATAATATCGGTAAATACGGGTAAATCTAAATAATTAAATTAAAAATAAAGATGTTCCTTTACTTAATCTCAAGTTTAAAAAATCCTCATTATTTATTCTATTTCTTTTATATCAGATATCCCTTTGCCATATTTTTTCTCTGTGCACTCGTGGTTGTGTGTCATTTTTCGTGAGCTCATGCGGGAGCAACAAACAATTCCAGATTGCAATTTGAGAGCAGAGAGAGCACTCATATCGAAAAGGGAAGTTGTGCACTTTGTCATTGTGTGCGATTCAATGAGAGTTGAGAGAGATATTACGGTAAATCAAACAGATAAATAGAGAGAGAGTAGAAAATGCACCGTAAAACCAGAGTTTGAAAAAAATTTAACTTAAACAGTAAATAAATTAAAGCTGAAAGACTCCATTGAGTTCATCGCTAATTAATTATGCATTGGCCATCAATCATATTTTTTTCAACTGACAACCATTGAAAAATTTAAATAAATAAATCCAACACAGAGAGCAGAGTTTAAAGAGAAGAAAAAAAGTAAATATAAAACTAGACAAATAATAAAACTGTATCAAAGGAATTTTCAGATCACGTAGAAAATGGAAAATTGACAACCAAACTATGGAATGTTTTCGGTGAAAAAAACTCTGCGGGGTGCATAGTGAACTTTCAAGTCACGCATGTTGGCTCAAATGTTTATGTTTTTTTTTCGGTACTTTTTCTTTGTTATTCGAAAGTTATGTTTAGAGAGAGATAGTGAGAGATAAACGAAATGGCAGTTGGCTTACGCTTACAGTTACGGGGCTACAGATTGTTTGTTATTGATTTACCGACCAGCGAGTACCCAGTACCCCGAACCCCGAACTTCGTACCCTGTATTCAGTACCGGGTATCGTTGGGTCGCTTATGCGGCTGGTGGATTGATGTGAACGAACAAATACCTATTGAAATGCTTGCGAAAGGCGCCGCTCACGAAGTACAGGGCCACGGGATTGGCGCAGCTATTGGCAAAGGACATGCAGTAGGCGACGATGCGCAGGACGTGCCAGAACGCATTGTAATCGTCCTGGGCGGTGGGCCTGCAACAAGAGCACAGAAAGAAAAAACATACGAAATATATAAAGCACAAACAGAGACATCAAGGGGGAGTCAGGGAGGCAGTCCGGAGTTATGCTGGAACCTCCCATAATGGAGATATCAGCAAGTAAATCGATTGTCCGGCAGGCGAACAAGTGTCGGACAAATGGCAACAACATTACTCATACGCAGGACCCTCTGCAGCGACTCCTTTGTGAACATGCATGGACCATGGGCCATGAGCCATGAGGCATGTGTGTATATCCTTTGCTGCTGGCAGGTTCCCTTTTATCCGCTTGACAAATTGACTTTCCATCCATTCATTCATGAGCAGCATCAGCAGCAGCAGGGACCCCTTCTCATCCTGTTTAGAAAGCAAAAAAAGGACGAACACTCACCAGAAGTAGAACCAGAGGAAGAAGACGTGATACGGGAGAAAGCAAATGCCGAAGATGACAACGAAGGCCAGCACTGTGACGGCCACCTTGCGACGGGCACGAACCTGAAATGGCAACAGTAACAGAAAGTTATGTTAAGTGATGTGAGAAAAGGATATCCGGTTATTACAGGACAACGGATGCTCTTTAAAATAGTAAATATTCTCAAGAAAATATATGTGAAATGAGTAAATGCTGGAATGACAAAACAATCTTTAAAAGTCTTCAATATGTTTTGTACTTAGGTCTTCCTTTGGTATTTAAGAGAAGGAGCTCCTTAATTTATAAGTCTTCTTTTGGTGTCTTTGAGTTTATAGAAGTTTTTTTTGTGAAGCTTTACAGTTTATTTATTTATAATTTAGAAACATAATAAAGCTTTAAATGTTTTTTTAAACCTATTAAATTACTTAAAGGTAAAGTTTGAAGAGTATTCTTAATTATTTAACAACCTAAAGTTAATTTCGTGTCCTTGCCAAGCTTATTAGACTCTCATAAATAACACCTCCAGCTAAACTTTTGTGGCAAACGAAACTTTTGTAAACACAAAGAATTAAATACATGAGAACCTCAGAAGAAACCACAAAGAAACGTAAATAAAGACAGAGAAACTCCTAACAAGCTGGAAATATAATCCCTCACAATTTGGCTCCTGATATATTATACTCTTGCGCTGTATTTATTCGCAAGGAATATGTATTGATGAGGAAACACATGTTTTTTTATGTATGTATATATTTCCCCCCCTAAAAAGTTCCTCAATTTATTTTCCAACCAATTGAGTTGGAATTCCAGAGCGTTGGTCAAGTTAATATGAATATTTTATGCCGCCCCACAGAAAAGGGCAAAGTTTTGCGCACTTTTTTATTTTATTTTATTTTTTGCTGCAGAAGCGGAATAGTTTGTGGAAAAACTTTATAATTCACTTTCATGGAGTTGCCTCTTTTTTACAGTTTAGGGTTCAATGATTGATTTCAATTATGAATAGTTTTTGGGGGGCATAAATTGAGTTACCTGACGTACGGCTCCCTGGATCTCGCCCGGGACACTGGCCGAGTACATGAGATGGAGGGCAATGAGCACGTAGAAGGCCGCTATTACCACCAGGGGTATGGCATAGTAGACCAGGAAGTGCAGCATCACCATGGTCTTGGGGTAGTTGGGGCCCCACTCCTCCGGATATGGATAGCAAATGACAAAGGACTGTTTGTTAATACCCAAGTTCTGTTGGGAAAATGGAGCTATATGAATCAGGAAAGGATATAAAGATGTTAAAAGGATTAGCTACCTTGAGGTTGCTGCCCAGCAGAGCTGGCATGCCACAGAGGATGGCCAGCAGCCAAATGGACACTGCTGTGGCCAGGGTCATCCTGGTGGCCCGACGACCGCCTCCTGGAATATAGTATGGAAAATAGTATTAAAAATACATTTATAGCTCCTTAAAGCACTCATATGTCTGATATTTTACCCACCGTGAGCATGAAACTTCCTCAGGGGATCCACAATGGCAAAGTAACGATCCCCCGACAGGGCTGTCAGCGTGAAGACCGATACACCAATGGACACATCCTTCATGAACTCCGACAGGCTGCAGAGGAAGCTGCCAAAGGGCCAGTACTCCACGGTGTAGACAGTGGAGGCCAGCGGCACTGTGGTGATGATAACCAGCAGATCCGCCAGTGCCAGTGATAAAATATAGCTGAAAAAAATTAAATTTTAAAGTCAGGCTTGCACACCCTTCTCTCAAGGAGACAATCCCGTGGATTTATGCCTCATTTTTTGAGTTAAGCAGGCTGCCTGCTCCTCTTCCTCCTCCTTTCTGGCCAGCACGTGTCCTTGAAGTGTGATAAAAATGTGGCGCCTTTGCTTGATTTATGTTTGCCAAGTTTTAGGCAAATTTAAAATATATATAAAAGAGGATATTGCGACACTTGCAACAACTGCTGACTGTGGAGGGGCAATACAATGACCATTAAAACTGATTTATCTAGCAGAAGCTGTGTTAAGTGGGGTCTAAGAGGGTGGTTTGATAAGTTTAAAAAATATAAACAACCTAAGATCATAATTTAATAAATTTATAGTGTTTTTTTACACTTCCTTCCAGAATTTAAAGCAAAAAATAATATTCAAACACTTGCAAAACTCTTTTCTTTTTGATGAACACAAAACTCTCTTTTACGTTAGGTTTTCTGATAAAATACTTATACAAAAATCTTTAAATAAAATGTTTCTCAATTTCTTAACTTAACTTTAACCCCTTAAAGCCACCCTCGCATCTTCGCAAAGACAAAAGAAGGCAAATTTAACTATTTTTCGTTTTTGAACTCGTGCCTGCCTGTGGCACACTTAAGACCAAACAGTGGCAGCGAATAAATTGCCAACAGTGGCAATTCTGGTCATGATCTCATATAGTAATTTCGCCTTTATACCAACCTCTCACTCCCCCCACACCCCTCGCTTACCATAAATAAGCTGCATGTGGCACTTTGTTTGCCACGTTTTCTGGCTTTCAGAGGAAATGCAACACCAAATTACGTTTTTGTGGCTCCCGGGCAAAGCCGATAAGGGTCTCGGGTCTCCCGACTCCGGTCTCGTCCTCCTTCCTCCAATCCTCTCGAGCACTTGGCACTTTTAAAGCCAAGTTACCGGAGTAACGAAATGCAATTTCAGCGTAATTTGATCAGTTGACATTTCCTTTGGTGATATGCAGCAAGGAGCGAGTTTTATGCGAATTAAGTTCATTGCAGAATCGGATTCATGCCGTGGTCCGTGGTCAGCTTTAAGTGGCTAATACATCCGGCTTTAAGTGCCTTCATATACGAGTAGTGTTGCCAACAATGTGGAATGTTTTAATTGGCCAGAAGCCCCAACAGGCCGCCACAAGGCACAAGGCAAACCGCGTCTCGCTGCTCTCAGGACGAAGGTCATCGTTTTAATGATGAACTCGTGTCACTAATAAACTTCCTGCTGGAAGAGCCCAAGCTGCTGCCTCCAGAGAAAGTGCTCAAGTTACTTCCTTTAATCTTCTCTGTGGCACATGCAAGGCCAAGAATAAATTACTGGTAATACAGCACTTAATTTGGTTTGGTAAAGAAAGTCATTCTCTGTATAAGTTTGTTTTAAATATAAGAATATAATAAACTGTTATTGCTACAAATAAATAGGACTTATTGTAGGCTTAAAAATTCTAACTTTAATTGGAGATGGACCTTAACTTTAAATAGAAATTTAAACAGTTTTTGCTACAAATAAATAGGACATATTGTGGCCTTAGAAATGCTAACTTTAATTAAAGATGTTTTATTTTATGAAAAATCGTTTTATATTTGTTTAAGGCACAAAAATTAAATAAAATTTTTAAAATCTAATAAAGTGTTAGCCAGTTAATAGTAAAGAGAGCTTAAAATTTACTGAGAGTCGAAATCTTAGCTGTTTAAATTGTGTCTTTAGTTAAAGGAACTTTCCTTGATGTTCCGCTTCATCACACTTTAAATACTTCAATCCCTTTTCTTAGGAACTTGTTAAAATAAGCAATAATGTATATGTTTAATGCTAAAATCCTTCTGTTAACAAACATATAATCTAACACCCTTTCAAATAAAACACACTTAAAGCAATTCCCTTTAATAAAACGCCTCATTGCCCTCAAATGGCTTCGTCTAGCTGGGAAATCCTCACAGACTTCAGAGGCGCCTTTAAGGTATTGCCTTGGCTTTCCAGCAAGTACATTGAGTTCCCTCTCCCCTTCACTCCCACATAAGGTTATTGTCTGCCTGAAAATCATATTTATGCCAGCATGTGTGTAATAACTTGATTTATGGCACAAAAACACACACACAATAATGTATGCAGTACAAAAATCATCAACAGACAGGACTAATTAGTTATCCCAGAACCATGAACCAAGGAACTCAACAGCTGCCAATCGATCTGCGTGGGTTTCCCAGTGAAAGGGAAATTTTAAGCAATTTCCAGGCGGAGGCGGTAACAGCATTACCATTATCATCGCCGGCTGGCTGCCTCCTGTCCTGGCCTGGCCTGGATGTCACTTAATTAACTGATGGCTTTCGGGGGGGCCAAAAAAGGGGGAAGAAGGAACATTGCTTCGCTGCCGTGTTGTTGGCCAACTCGTGACATTTGCCGTTTGCATGCATAATTTGGCGCACACTCATCGCCACCAGGCGGGGGAACACACCATCAGGCATATAATTAAATTCAATTTAAGTTTGCCATAAATCAAAAATACATTTTCTAACGAGCTGGGAGGATACAGAAAGGACTAGCTAATGTCCTGAAAACATTGCAGCAGATACTATCTTACTCCAGAGCCTCTACCCAGCGTTTTCCCAAACTTTTTCCCCTGAATACTCACGTGTTTGGGACATTCCGCATCTGGCGCACACTGAGGAAGACCACAATCAGTGTCCCATTGCCCAGGACGCCGACGACGAAGATCAGGGCAAACAGGATGGGCACGATGTAGGTTTCCGGCCTTCGGCCATAGGGCACGTAAGGAGTCTCCGTTGGAGTCACACCACTGAGGTTGTCGTATCCCGAGGTGTAGTCGGTGTCCAGCAGAGACCACTGGGTGGATGTGGCCAGCATGGCCATGTCCCAAATAGCCTGGCTGATGTTGAGGGGATTCGAGAGCAGAGACCTGTCCAGGTCTCCCTCCGCATTCAGGTCCAGTTCGGATTCCATGCTCACCAAATTGTTAGCTATCATTTGGGGAGGTCCTACTCCTGCTCCTGCTGATTCCTTTGGTTTCCCTCTCGTTTAATTTTATTTCTGGCTCACAAAATGGAAATTGTTTAAGCCAAAATGATTAATTCATCTCCTTCACGGCTCGTTGGCTGCCACTGCTGCTGCTGCTGCATATCTGCATCCGATTCTCTAAAATAAAGGGAAAACAATGCAGTTTGTAATGTTAAATTGATTCAATTTGCTGTTCGGTTTGGCTTTAATGGATTCGTGCGCAGGAAATCCAATTATTTAGTATTAAATTCCGTCTGCCCAAATCGCACATATATATATTTCTGATATTTTCTGATGCCATTAAATGGTTGATACAAACCCATATGTTTACTTTTCGGTTTCCCTGCTCAATTTATTGGTTTTAATTTGCACAGCAAACACAAGTGTGTATTGTTTTAAGGCAAACTTGAAAGATTCTAAAGCACAGGAAATTGGTAAAAGTAATTTAAAGTTTAATTGCTGGCGAATATTGTTGCCAGAGTTTAATTAAGGTTCGATTTTGAAGTAATTGTTATTTTAAACTGTCAAATAATAAACATAAATAAAGCAAAATGTGACTAGCATAT
Source organism: Drosophila punjabiensis (assembly GCA_008042585.1). Taxonomy (NCBI): domain Eukaryota; kingdom Metazoa; phylum Arthropoda; class Insecta; order Diptera; family Drosophilidae; genus Drosophila; species Drosophila punjabiensis. Next base: position 56,480 of record VNJR01007840.1, read on the forward strand.
TCCTAACCAAAATATAAAACTAAAAAGCAAACTAACAAATATTTAAACTACAAGTAATTGATTGCATTTACTTACTACTTCCTTAATTGACTTTAAATTTAATATGCAAATGAATTCTCCTTTGTCATTCGAATGCTTACTTTTTGATGCCTTCAGAATGCATTTGAGAGAAACCCTTTTCCTCCTTTAATTTGACCATTTCCCTTCACTAATTTGTTATTCTGTTTCCCTGATTTCCTCTCAAAGAACACGTGCTAACTTTCCATTAAAGCCACCAATGTGAAAGGACCCATGGACTACAACCAGGACAAGGAGGAGAAGGGCTTTATGTTACAGATTTATGGCATTAGCGTGGAATTTCTTATCAACTTGATGCTTGCCTTGGCTGCTCCAGCTCCTTGGCAGTCTCCTGCCTGCCTGCGCCAACACTTCAAGGAATGCATATCCTGTCATTACATTTCCAGCCATTAACCACATACTCACCCACATACTCTGATACAGTGACTCATAAAATGTAACTGACGCCCACAAGGAACTTCAATGGGACGGCCACAGAAAAGAAGCACTTAAATTTTTGTTTTCAATTCTTAAAAATGTTGGATTCTAGGAGGTAACATAAAATATATTTTGTTAAAGAGTTTAAAGGTATAACCTTCCTTTCGTTACATTTCGTTTTTACAAATAGGGAATTTCTGTAAAATAAAGAAAATTATCTTTGTTATCTTTTATTACATTTCTTCCTTTAGAATTTTCCAGCTTTAATCACAATTTTATTTCAATTTTTTCTCGAGTGCATCAGGAATCGGGGAAAGCAGGGAAAAACTCTGCGTAATTGAAATCTGTGCGTTCGTTCGGCTTTGCCTTCTTAACACTGGCTGTCATTCCTTTGTAATAAAAATATGAATGGTCTGCCGCCATTCCATCTTCTGCCCTTCGTTTCCTCCAGGCCAGGTGAATGTAAACATCCGGACAAATACCCGTCAGCCGGCGACCTTTCACCTCCTTCCTCTTGCCGGTGTGGAGCTGTGCATAAAGTCCGGATGCCATCGAGAATATTATGGAGGAAAGTGTAAAAACAGATGCCTTAAAAATCAAATCCGTATGAATGCATAAACACAATTTGCATAAACCAGAAAATTCAACGCCTCCGATGCCACAAAGTTTCCCCAAGTGCTGAGCTCTTTGGGGTGAAAATATGCATGAAAAGTTTGCATTTTCCTCAAATATGATTAAAGAAAGTTTACTTTGGAGAGTTACATGATTTAAATGTGTTTTGTTTAAATTAAATTCAATATTCTTTACTCAATATTCAATATTTATGGCTGCAGGTTCAGGAGAGAAAAACTAATTAAGAAAACTGGTGACTCCAATCAGTGAAAAACTTCAAGTACACAAACTTGGTCTTGGCTTCAACTTCAGGTAAGCAAGAAGGCCAAAGTTCTCAGTTAGCTGGAAAATAGTTTTCAACAGCAGTTTTTGTTTATCAAATTGTTGAAATTAATAAACCATAAACCAGCTGTTGTTGTTTTTTTGTTAGCTGCTAGTTAATAAAAATTGATTTTTAATGAATTTATGACCACAATTAAGTCTGCTGGCTAATTGCCTGCGACATAAAAACCCATAAAAGTCAGGCATTATTAATAGAGAGTGAAATTTAAACCATTTAGTTATCAGAAAAAAAAAACGACATACATGGCGTATGCGTAATAATTTAGTGAATTTATATTTAAGTTTTTTGTAAACTTTATTGACTTGCAGTTACTTTCAATTAGTATTAATTGTTAGTGAGCTTAATTATTTGTTTGATAAACAATTAATTACTTTCCCTTTGAAACAGTGATTTTATAATTGAGGGAATACCTTTTCATTTGGCTTTGATTTACAAAAAAGTACTTTTTGTTTTCATTTTCTATTCAGTGGCCATTTTACTAAGACTTCATGATATAAATTGAATTAATTTCGCTGTTGTTGTTGACCCTTTTGGAATGGCTTCCGCTGGCAATTGCGAATATTTTCGAAATGTAAATGAAGTTCGGGGAACAAAGAACGAACTAATTAAGTAATTTCAAGCAAAAGCGGAAAATCGTTGGAATATTCTCAACTGAAAAATGGCTGCTTGATGAGCCTGTTGAAATGTCAACATTGTCCGCATTGTTTGCCGCTCAACTTAATTAATTTGTTAGCAGAATATTAACGGAGGATGAGGAGCAGGAGGATCTCGGATGTGGTGGTCAGGTTTATTTGCCCGACACTTAGCTAATTGAATTTCGACACTGACACTGAGCCCGCTAATATATTATTCCCTTTAAAGTACCCACATAACATGGGTAACTGTCACATGTACCACTCACATTCAATTGTGCGCCATAAATTGATCTATTTCGGGATCGCACAGCCATTAGGCCCACAAATAAACCTGTTAGCCTATATCAATAACTGGCTTACAACGCTCCACCAACTCCAAAAAAATAAAATAAAATAACTAAGGCGGGAAGTGTCGTGATTTATGACATCGAATGGCCGGCAGAAGTCCGCTTATCTGGTGACCATCTGGATGTCAAATATTTATGGACTCGCAGAGAGAGTGCTTCCCCTGGTTTTACTTCTATTTTAATACCCTGTAAAGAGGTAGGAATTCTGGTAATAATAATAATAAGCTAAGGCTGCATTTGAAAAGTAGAAATTTTCTTATATTTAGAGTTAAAATGGACCATAAGCAAGGAACTTTTAAGACTTTATAGGAACTCCTTTCAGGCTCTATCTTATTTTTATTATTTTTTTGTTCTGCAATATGTTTAAAATATTTTACCAGTCAGTATATTTAATAGTTTTTAATAGTAAGAAGCGTTTCCCTAGTTCTCCATTTATAAATTTTAAATATTACATTCCAGGAAACCTTTCATTCTACGTTTATTCCTAATACTCTCTCGCATAGTTACTTGCTATTTATTTGTGACTATTTTTACATTCCAGGATACCTTTCATTCTATATTTATTCCCAAGGTTCTCTGCATTTTTTTGTGACTAGAATCTCGTGAAAGTGCGATTGATAAATCAGTGCAATTTATCAGTAGTTCAGCTGCGGACACAACGCCACTTAAAAAGCCTCGCAACCCGCAACCGCAGATCCCCTGGATACAGGATCTGGAAGGGGAATAGGGCTTGAACTTCGTCCCGTTGGTGTAGGTGCTAACCTAACCCACTGGCCAAATTTTTATCGCAGGGCAAACAGCAGTCTGCTCACGTGGCCAAAAAGGAGAGAGGGAATCGAACCGGGAGTGGGAGCAGGAGCTGGAGCAGGAATCTTATCTGTGTCAGCCTTTGGGGACTTAGTGCGTCTCATAATAAATGCAGCTAAGTCGCCTGTAAATGTTTGGGATTGTTTTTTTTGGGTACAAAAAAGGGAGCCCACACGCACACGAATGTTTTGAATAAATAACGCGGTTTTTGGACACTCGTACTCCCCCTGGAAAAGTGTGTATAAATATATAACAAAAGGGAAACCCAGCATATTTTCCCCTGATTCTGCGTGGGAATTTTCGGTGTGTTTTTCATGAAAAATATGCGTGCAAAGCGGGAGACAGACTTTGGCAGAAGATTTGCGATTTGCCATTTGTTTTGTTGCTTGTAATTGAATACCAGGATGCCTGCCTTCTTATTTTTATTTATTTATGCAAATATAATGAAATGTTCAATCATTTGTTAGGCGAGCTCTGTAATTTTTATACAATTTTTGAATTTTAGTGCTTTCTGCAGGAAACACGTCTCCCGTTTTAAATGCCAGACAGGATTATAGATATTTAAGTGTCCCCCGAAATACCCGCATGTTCGAGCATAAAGCAACCACTAAGCAGCGCTCATAAAAAATCAAATTTAAGCGTCTCCGTAAGCCATTAAAATACATTGTCATACGTAGTTATATTTAATTCTTTTTTTTACACTCTCTCCCTCAGAGTTGTTCTCGTGTATTATTTCCTATTTTCTTTCCTTTTATGAAAATCGTTTTGCCACTTCGCACTTAATGCAGGAGGGGGAAGAGCGGATATAGCCATAAACGTTGGTGGATCGGTGCGGGAAGCTGAGCAATTTCGATTGTCATTATCTGGATAAATTATTTATGTAATCGCTCGGAACCATTATTATATTTTGTGGAATTTTCCCGGGCCCTGCGGCAGAACCCAAGGCTTTTTTGAAACAATTTTTTTTTACCCGCCGAAAAAGGGAAATCGATAGGGAAAATCCAGGGGCGACAATGTTAACAATTTTTGCTGCAAAAATGTAATAAAATCTGCGGCGGGCGAAAAATAGGCGGCAAATTGCGGCAAAAACTTTGCATTGCCATAGTAGTATGTATATGGCCTATATCCTGATGTATCCTCTCGCATATCCCTTAATAAGACGTTGGCTTGCCGACAACGCAATTAGATTTTGTGCCGTCTCCATTCTCGGTTCGCAGGGTTCGCAATTAGAGTGCATTACAATGTCTGAATGCGAACTTTAGTTTGCCGACAAAAACAAAAGCATTCGCAATTGTCTGACAACTTTTTGCCATGCGAAAAAATACACTGAAATCAAAGTTTTGCATTTAAAAATTTCTATCTCATTTCTATCTTTATCAAGTTTCTATCTCTTCAAGTTTGGTTTTAATAATAAAAACAGCCTTTGATTTGTAGTTTAAGTGTGTTTAATCTTCTTAAGTCCTTTGGGTATTATTTCATTTTTTTTTTAGACCATTTTTGAATACATCTACAACTTGGAAATTTTAGTGCTATGAAAAATTTACATGTTTCTTTTAATCTCTATAAGGTTATATACTTTGAAAGTTCTTTAAATTATTTTTACATTATGTATGGCTTCTTCTTCTTCAATTTATGTGTGTTTTGTAATATTAAAAATTAATATGAACCTTAAATCTTAAATAACTCCAAAATAAACCACTTTTTTCTGGTTTTATAAGGCGCAAATAATATTAATTTTAGTTCTATTTATTCCCCTCTCTTTTGACTTATTTTATAGCATATTTTTTCTAAGAGTGCACCCAACAAACTCAACAAATTTATTTGCATGTGTTCCTCATGTGCTCTTACTCGGGCCATTAGCAGACATACAATACGTACTATATATATAAATATATATAGCTTTACACAGTTGCCAGCAAATAAAGCAATTTCGCCGTCTCTGTTCTCCGTCATCACTCCGAATTTAACCTAATTGGAAAGTTTACAATTCCAGGGCTTGGCATTTTTATACCCTTGCAGGGTATTATAATTTCAGTCAGAAGTTTGCAACGCAGTGAAGGAGTCATCTCCGACCCTATAAAGTATATATATTCTTGATCAGCATTAACAGCCGAGTCGATCTAGCCATGTCCGTCTGTCCGTCTGTCCGTCTGTCCGTCTGTCCGATTATACGCGAACTAGTCCCTCAGTTTTAAAGCTATCTGAATGAAACTTTGCAGATAGTCTTCTATATACTCTCACTCGTACATAAGTCGGAACGAGCCGGATCGGTCAACTATATCATATAGCTGCCATACAACCGATCCGTAAATTTGTTGAAAAAAAATTATAACTTCACTGTTTTTAAACATATCTTGACCAACTCTCGGTTATGAGCTTTATATATTATTTTAGATTTTAAGATTAAATTTCATAAAAATCGGATGACTATATCATATAGCTGCCATAGGAACGATCGGGAAATT
>VNJR01007841.1:0-63800 GCA_008042585.1 Drosophila punjabiensis
AACTAAACGAGCACAAAACGAAACATCTCTATGCTTTTTTGCCGATGCACATAACCTTTAAGTTTTCCACAAAAAAAAATAAAAAAACTAACACTAAATTAGCATAAATTAAGATTTTTCTTTCTGCATTTCCGACGATTAATTTTGATCGATCCAATGCTCAGGTTCTTCCTGAGGCGTTTTAACCCGATGCCAGGCCCAAATGGCCCGTTCGCGAGCGCGGCGATTCGTTCTTAGCGCTTCCGACTAAAGACTAACCAAAACGCTGAGCATAAGGGAATTGCGTATAGGTTGCAGTGGAGCTTTTCTACTCGTCTAACGGCGTTAGGCTGAGCTAAGCTTGGGCCCAATGTTCGGGCTATGGCCCATAACAATTCAAATAAAAATATGTTGCTTATCTGCAGCGGCCTATGCGTGGCCAAGTGGGCGTTGCCAATCCTCCAGCATCCAACAGAAATTTCCGGGTTGGGTCAAGCGGCCAAATTCCCGCTCACGCCATATTTGGGCGGCCTGCTGAAGCGCCAAAAATTCACCGCTAGGCTTGCAATTAAACGCCAACTAAGCGTTAATTATACGCCAAATAAAGCGCCAAACCTGACGACACAAAAAAAAATTAGCTGGTGGCAGCCTAAGAATATTATTTTCCTTCGCTTACCCTGGGATTGGATTTAGCGCTGGTTAATTCAAAATGTATTCTCCTTTACTTTGGGCTGCAAGCCGACATCTAATTTTTTATTCACTTTGGGCTGCAAGCCGATACGGAGAAATTCCGACTTTCCTCTGGGACCGCAAAAATCAGAAAGAACGAAAGTGGCTGAGCGATCACCGTTGGACCCCCTTCGGGCCCGACTCGGCTTTCTCTGGACCGCTTATCCGGAGAAATGACAGAAGCCACTGTTGCCTCTTTTACTCAAACCTTTGCGACTCTCAGTGTCTATTGCGCCCTGACTTAGTTCAGCTATCTGATATGCAGATGGCGCTGACTAACATGTTCTACAATAGGTGGCGCTAGCCGAATCTGCCACAAGCGCTACAGTATATTTCTATGTAGTATTGAAACAATATTCCAATCGAGCATCTAAAAAATGGCTGAAAATTCTTCCAGAACTGAAGAATTGTAAACTAGCCAGCGCCTCAACACTGATGATCAATTATTATGGATCAGTTATTTGAATGGAATATATAAATGTTTAAAATACAAAACTATATACAAAAATTAAAAAAAGGTGTTAATTTAAAAAGTAAAATTAATAACAGTCATTACTATTAATAAAGTTCTTATTAATTTAATGTGTCATATGTGTATATGTATATATATGAATCGAAATAAAAGGTTTATATACAAAGTTTGTAATTGTTTAATTTTTTATGAAAAAATGGTTACATTTATATAATTAAATTTTTTATAATATAATTTTTTTAGATGTTACATTTATATAATAAAGTTATCTATAATATAATATGTAATATTTGACTAATATAATATGTCTGAGCTTAAAATATAGACAGTTAAGATAATTATTGGTTTAAGGAGGTAATGTATTAATGTATTAATTAAAAAGGGTCTTAAAAACCAATAAAATAAGAGAAGGGAAAAACTAAACTTAAAAAAAAAAGTTTATTTTTGTCCTAATATTTATTTTTAATGTTTTTTTTTATGTTAATGTCGCAAAATCAAAAGAATAGTTCCTCAAAGTTTTACATAGACCGTATCAAAATCGTTTGAAACTGTGAAATACCTCGTTAATGGTGATATAAAAACTCGATTCTTAGTAAATCTAGATAAAAATGCAATGCTATTTTGGCATATGGATGTTTTTCGTTATTAATTGAATAAAGCATTTAGGCGTGGCATAGTAAAGCATGAAGCTGTCAGATGTATTTAACTAAACTAACGTTAATTTTGATTAAAAAATAAAAAAGAAAACTATATTTTTCGCTAGCCGCTATTTTACAATTTATTCCGCATTTTGCTTTTGCTTGTCGCCAGATATAGCGGGAAAATAGCTAAATTAGCAGCGGTGTTGGTCTGAAAACGAGAAAAGGGGGGAAAATTGGCGCAAATTTTACACGCGAGGCACAACCAGTGATTGAGCAGCTCTGGCTAGAGGTGCGTTTTTAAGGGCTTCGTGCACCGGCAAATATAATGCTGCAGTTTGAAATTGGAAGAGAAAAAGAATTAAATAATAATAAGAAGTCGGGCATAATTCTGAATCTCGCAACTCGCTGACGCGACTCGCTGGAGTGTCTCTCACTGACACAGCATGCATCCCGCTCGCACGCATGCCGGACATGCCAGGCAGTTAGCTAGCGATCCCGTTCTATTCCGTGTCAACGTGTCGGTGTGTGCGTCAGTGTGTCAGAGTGCAAGCGTATGTGCGCTGTGTATGTGCAACAAACAACGGCGGCCGCTATAACAAAAAAAATTGTAAATAAATACGCTGCCGATCAATACAGCGCGCGAAAATCGACGATTGTGCTCAAAGAAAATTTAGAATAGTCGCAAAAATTTGTACTGGCCATAAAATTGGTTGATGGGCGACGTATTGGGGCATTTTTTGAACAATTTGAAATTAATTTGTTCTGTGCGTTGTTTGCATGGCCACCGGTTCGTTGGACAAGGACAACGATAGTGTTGCGTCCTGTGGCCGCTGTTTTCTTTCTTCCGCTCTCATTTTCTCTCGGCGAGAGCCAGATGAAAACCCGCTCATTAGAGATGCGCAAATCCAGTCACTAGATATTGGTTTCGCTGTGTAAATATTTTTATTTTGTTGCATTTTTTAGAACATGTCTAATGGTTGGGCTTTTCGAATTATTATGTGTCATGAATTTATTTAAATAATAATCATATATGCCAAACGCGTGATGAATAGAAAGAGGTTATCTTGTTTGTTGTTTTTATTTATTATTAATTTATTTTCGCCAAATAAGAAAATATTTTTGGAATATTTTTATTTACAAATGACTAATATTAGCTTGGCTAGATATTTAAACTAATATTATTATTTAATTAGGAAATCTAATTCAATTTTCCAACAAAAGCGAATAACTTTACATATGTTTTAAAAATTCCTGCAAATTAATTTTTAAATTTGTTTATATTGATTGCATTTTTTAATCAAGTTTCCTAGGAAAATAAGGCCAGGCTGATATGTCAAAAACTTTCGCAGTCAAATACTTTTTCATTATTCAACTAGTCTTCCATACGTAAACTATCCATTGCCTGTAAAAATTTCCGCAAAAGCAGTGACTTAAAAATATTTTGCCGATTGTGACTGGTGAGTAATGCTCATCTCTGGCTCCCCCACTTTTCTGCTAACGAGTAGAATGTAAAATCGAGACTGTAAAAAGTGGACCTAAACTATGCCGTGTGGATTGTGGACTTTGTGGATTCACTCCGAATCGAAACGCGCAAGAAGACGGTAACAAAGCGGACTGAATTTTTTTTTGTTTAGTGTGCGAAAAAGTTTGTGGGAATTTTTAAAAATCGGCAAAAAATGTGAAAAATCAGTGGTATGAATTCGAAATTCGGCGAAAATTCGCAGAATATTACAAAATTCGGTGCGTGGCAAACGGATGAGTTTGAAAAAATTAATGCCCGGCTGCGATTCGGCCGAAATTTTTTTCAAATTTTCCTCGACATTTTGCCGAATTTCGGTTTTTCTCAGAATAATTTTGCGATTTTTGTGCCGGTTGTGAAAAATCAAAACGCTGGCGACACAACACAAAAAATTTCTGCAATAGAAACTTTGATACGACGTGAAGAAGAAAACGAAAAACGACGAGCGGAGCGAGCGGACACAGAAAAAAATGGAATATATTTCTGTCGTCTGTTTTCTTTCTTTTTCCAATGCTCCTCGCACTCGTTGCCGCTTACCGTCGTGTGTGTATGCACACCAATGCCGCTTACTACCACTACCAGTGCACGCGCCGCGAGAGCGCTCCGCTCTTGCTCTCTCTGTCGAACTCGTGCTCGTGCTGGCACACTCGCTACGTGTGGCTGAGTGCTGAGAGCTCGTGTGTGTGGAGAAAACGTCGTCTCTGGGAGAATTTCTGTACGCGCGCCCATCTCGCCTGTGCCAGTGTGTGTTGTGTGCTAGTGGAGCTTGTCAAAGTGTGTGTGTGCGAATGAAAGCTTTTGTCGGGCAGCCCCACTATGTTCGTCCCGCTTGCGTGCCACTCGCCACTCGCCGCCCCAACAAATTGAATTTCATATGATGGCCGCTCTGAATGCGGAAGCAAAACCAAAATACGGCGACTTTTTTCGGCAAAACTAACCCTATTAACCGCCAATCGGTCGGTAGGGATTTCTAGGGAATTCTCCCTTGAGTGCTTGGTAGATTTTAGGGCATTTAAGTCCCACAATAAGGGAAAATTCCTAGGAAATTTTTACTTGTGTTTCATATATTTTTTTTAAGCATCCTTAAAAAATTTGTTCGTTTGTCCTAGTAATTTTGCCAGTTAAAATTAATTCTATGGCACTTGTTTTGTGGGCCTGGCGGCAAAATAGGTTTTATTATTTTCCTTTTCGTGGTGTGCGCCAAAAGAGCGAGAGGCGAACACACACACGTCTGCGCCAAGTAGCGAGTTTTGGCGAATAATTGCGAGACAAGAACAACAACAACAGCACGCACACACGCTCCCACGGCAGTCGGAGCTGACCGAGACAGCGAGTGGTCGTCAAGCGGCAAAAGAAGAGGAGCACAATCACACAGACAAGAGAGTTCTCAGCGCCTCGCACTCGCAACGTTCCCTTTTCGCCCGTTTCCCTTTTCCCGTTTCGTTCCCACTCGCGCGCGGCTAAAAAAATAAATAAATACTGATTTCGACACATATTTTCCTGTGCGATTTGTTGTTTGCAAAAATTCAATATGCTGTGCGTTAATTTTTTGATTTTTTGTTTGTATCACTACAGTTAATGTGCAATGTTAGAGCGGCAATCGGCGGAAGAAGCAACAACATCGGCAACAGCAGCAGCATCAGAACAAAAACAAACAGAAACAACAACAACAACAACAGCCAACATGTGAATTGCTTTTTTTGTACGCAAAACAAAATTAAATGAAAGGAATCAAGTGCAGTAAGAGAATATTTATATTATCTATATACAACTCTAAGTTAAATAACTGAAGAATCGCTTACAAAAACAAAACAAAAAAGCCGCCAAAAAAAATTTAAACAAAAATTGCAAGCAAAACAAACAAAAATAAAAGAAACAAAAAATGAAACAAGAGAGAACGAGAAAGGAGCGACGAAGCATAAGTTGAAGAAGAGGCAGCAGCATCAGAAACAACCGTTAACTTCGTAGCAGCAGCAGCAACAACAACAATAATAATAATAATAATAATAATAACAACGGCAACAAATCATCTTCCACTAGCAACGGCATTAACAATAGTAACAAAAACAACAACGACAGCAAAAGGAGGAGGAGGAGGAGGAGGAACAACAACACAAGCAGCGCCCAACCAAGGTCAACTTTTGGTGTGGGGCCCAACAACACAAAATGCACGCGTGTGTCTGCTGCTGTTCGACCAACAACAATTGCAACAACAACGGCAGCAGCAGCAGCAGCAGCGGCAACATTAGCAACAGCATCAGCAGCATCAACTTTGAACAACAGCAGCAGGAGCAGGAGCAGGCAGCAACCAAGGATCGGGAGCAGAAGCAACAGGAGCAGGAGGTGCCGGAGCCGAAGCCGGAGAAGGAGCAGGAGCAGGAGCAGCGGGAACAACACCTGGTGCGGGCTGGTGGCGGCGGCGGCAACGACAACGATAACAACGATCTCAACGGCGACGCAACGAGGAGGCGTTGGTGGTTGCGTGGTCCTCCAGGATCTGTATCCTGGATTTGGACGACAGCAACAAGGTGGTGCCCGCCGGGCGTCGTCGCGGTGACGATAGCGCCGATACCGCCCACGTTGCTGGCCACCGGCCCCGAATCAGCTGTAGCATCAGCAGCAGCAGAACCAGCGCCAGCGGGATCCGTTACAGGATCGGAAACAAAAGCAAAAGCAGGAGGATACTCCGCAGCTACCTCGAAGCTCCAGCTCCAGCTGAGGCTACAGCTATTGAAGCCAATCCAAGGACAAGGACAAGTCCCAATCGCAATCGCAATCGCAATCCCAGCCAGCCAGCCAGTGTTGGTGCACGCCATTTGAGTGCCTCTAAACCTGAGTGCGTGCGTGCTTCTGTGTGTCTCAGTGTGTGTTTGTTGTGTGCGTGTGTGTGTTACCTCCCGTGTGTTGCAAAGTGTTCGATTAATCTAAACACACGCACCGAACAACAGCCGATATCCTTTTGACAACCTGTGCAACTGTCAAAAAAAAAGCGAAAGAAAAAATAAAAAGAAAAAAACTGCCCGCGCAAAAATAAAGAAAAAAATTAAAAGGAAGTCAAAAGACAAACCTCAGCTTTACTCTGAAGAAAAAATCCCACGAATAAAGAACAAAAAAACGTGAACAGCAAAGACCAAGAAAGAAAAAAGAAATCACAAAAGCAAAAAGAAAAGCTTTGAAAGCAAGGAAACAGCCAGAAGAAAGGAGTGCTTTCCCTTCTTCGTACTTCGTACGTTTTTTTTTCTCCTCATTTTCGGTTTCGGCTTGCTGCCCCTTGAGAGCAGCAACAACGAACAGCAAACTAACTCTATATGATGGCCGATCACTTAGACGAACCGCCTCAGAAGCGGGTCAAAATGGATCCAAGTGAGTATTAGCAACCCATTTGACATTTTTCCCTCACTTATTCATTTTCCTCGAAATCAGAATTCTGACTGAAAAAGCAAAGTACACAGCTGTCAAATTAATGATTTTCAATCCCTTAAAGAATTGAAGAAGTAGGCCTTCGAAAGCAGTCCTAGTTTCAAGTTTAATTTTAAAACTAACGTTTTGAAATCGTTTAAAAGAAGATAATGTATTCCTAATTAGATACTCTCTTTTTATAATTATATTTGAGATCAAATCAGTAAATTACTTAGCTTGTACTTTGGTTTATTGGGAAACTTTTACTACTTCTACTTCTTAACATTGTTTTAACCTCTATCCTTACTCTTCCCGCAGCGGACATCTCCTACTTTCTGGAGGAGAACCTGCCCGATGAGCTGGTGTCCTCGAACAGCGGCTGGTCGGATCAGCTTACCGGTGGCGGTAACGGCGGAGGAGGCGGCGGAGCCTCTGGCGTTACCACAAATTCCACCTCCGGCCCAAATGCTGGCGGCGGACCCAACAAACCACCAGCACAAGGACCAGGTCCTGGCTCAGGACCCGGTGGCGTTAATGTTGGTGTCGGTGTCGGCGGCATGGGCGTCGGTGTTGTTGGCGTCGGCGTCGGCGTTGTGCCTTCCCAAATGAACGGAGCCGGCGGCGGCGGTGGCTCCGGAGCTGGCGGCGACGATGGTAGCGGCAATGGCTCGGGAGCGGGCAATGCCGGCAATCAGCTGCGTCAGATGCAGCAGCAGCATCACCAGCTGCAGCACCTGCTCCAGCAGCAGGGGCAGAAGGGCGCCATGGTGGTACCCGGAATGCAGCAACTCGGCAGTAAGTCGCCCAACCTGCAGTCGCCCAACCAGGGCGGCATGCAGCAGGTGGTGGGCACCCAGATGGGCATGGGCATGCCCATGTCCATATCGAATAATGGCAACAATGGCATGAATGCCATTCCAGGTGAGTCCACGAAGTAAAAGCTACTGGAATTTGTTTTAATTTAAACTTCCATCCCTTCTATCTTTCCGTAATCTCCGCCAGGCATGAACACCATCGCTCAGGGCAATCTGGGCAACATGGTGTTGACCAATAGCGTTGGCAGCGGCATGGGCGGCATGGTCAATCAGCTGAAGCAGCAGCCCGGCGGCGGCGGTGGCGGCGGCATGATCAATGCAGTGTCCGTGCCAGGACCGGGAGGACCAGGAACGGGACCCGGCGGCGTCGGAGCAGGCGGCGGTGCTGGCGGCGTGACCCCAAACCAAGGCATGCACATGCAGAACGGGCCGATGATGGGACGTATGGTTGGGCAGCAGCATATGCTCCGTGGACCGCATTTGATGGGTGCCGCCGGAGGAGCTGGTGGCCCAGGAAACGGTCCCGGAGGCGGAGGACCACGCATGCAGAATCCCAACATGCAAATGGGTGAGTTCTACACGTTGCCTTCCTTTTAAAGAGTGTGTGTATTAATGAAAGATCCTCTTCTTCGGACACCAGGCCAACTCAACAGTCTGCCTTACGGAGTGGGTCAATATGGTGGCCCCGGCGGCGGCAACAATCCCCAGCAACAGCAGCAGCAGCAGCAACTCCTCGCCCAGCAGATGGCCCAAAGAGGCGGCGTTGTTCCAGGAATGCCGCAGGGCAACCGACCCGTGGGCACAGTAGTGCCCATGTCCACTCTCGGCGGTGATGGGTCCGTTCCCGCTGGGCAACTAGTAGGCGGTAATCCTCAGCAGCAACAGATGCTGGCCCAGCAGCAAACCGGAGCCATGGGTCCGCGACCGCCGCAACCAAATCAGCTGCTCGGTCATCCCGGCCAGCAGCAGCAACAGCAGCAGCAGCAGCAGCAGCCGGGAACATCTCAGCAGCAGCAACAGCAGCAGGGAGTTGGCGTTAGTGTTGGACTGGGCGGAGCGGGAGTTGTGGCGGGTGCCGGAGCCGGTTCAGGCGCTGGCGTGCCGCCAGTTGCTGGCGGAGGAGCGGGAGGCGCTGGCGTTCCAGGTGGTCCCGGAGGAGCCAATCGTGACGTACCCGACGATCGCAAGCGCCAGATTCAACAGCAGCTGATGCTGCTCCTCCATGCGCACAAGTGCAACCGGCGCGAGAACCTGAATCCGAACCGAGAGGTCTGCAACGTCAACTACTGCAAGGCAATGAAGTCCGTGCTGGCCCATATGGGCACCTGCAAGCAGAGCAAGGACTGCACCATGCAGCACTGCGCCTCCTCACGCCAGATCCTGCTACATTACAAGACCTGCACCAACAGTGCCTGCATTATTTGCTATCCCTTCAGACAAAATCATTCGGTCTTTCAGAACACCAATGTGCCGCCAGGTGGAGCTGGTGGGAATGCTGGAGCCGCGCCAGGCGCTGGCGGCGGCAGCGGAGGAGCTGCCGGTGGAGCTGGCGGCAATCTGCAGCAGCAGCAACAACAGCAGCAGCAGCAACAGAATCAGCAGCCCAATATGGCCGGCCTGGTTGTGGATGGCAAGCAACAGCAGGTGGCGCCCGGCGGAGGTCAAAATACCGCGATAGTCCTTCCGCAACAACAAGGAGCGGGCGGAACACCGGGCGCGCCAAAGACACCAGCTGATATGGCCCAGCAGTTAGCCCAGCAACAGCAACAGCAGCAGCAGCAGGTTCACCAACAGCAGGTCCAGCAGCAGCAGGAACTACGTCGCTTCGATGGCATGGGCCAGGTGGGACTGTCTCCCGTAACTGCTGGTGGAATGCAGCAGCAGCAACAGGGACTGCCTCAGGGCATCCGCATGCAGGGTGCTCC
Organism: Drosophila punjabiensis; assembly: GCA_008042585.1. Taxonomy (NCBI): domain Eukaryota; kingdom Metazoa; phylum Arthropoda; class Insecta; order Diptera; family Drosophilidae; genus Drosophila; species Drosophila punjabiensis. Next base: position 9,480 of record VNJR01007841.1, read on the forward strand.
GCCGGCGGTCAGAGTCCTTGGCCCTGGTCCTGGACCCAGTGGACCCAATGTTCTGCCAAACGACGTCAACAGCCTGCAGCAGCAACAGCAGCAGCAGATGCTCCAACAGCAGCAGCAGCAACAGCAGGGCCAGAATCGACGACGTGGCGGCCTGCCCAACATGGTGGAGCAACAGCAGCAGCAGCAGCAGCAACCCAATCCCGCCCAGCTGGGTGGCAACATTCCAGCACCACTCTCCGTCAACGTCGGAGGCTTTGGCAATGCCAATTTCGGTGGAGCAGCAGCTGGCGCTGGTGGCGCCAGCGGAGGAGGGGCCAATGACAAGCAGCAGCTGAAGGTGGCGCAGGTCCATCCGCAGAGCCATGTCGTGGGCGGCGCTGGCGGTGCAGCAGCTGGTTCTGGCGCGAGTGGTGGCCAGCAGGTGGCTGCCGGTTCCAGTGTCCTAATGCCAGCGGATACCACGGGCAGCGGCAACGCGAGCAATTCCAACCAGAATGCTGGAGCGGGATCTGGCGGCGGCGGCAGCGGTGGTGCCGTCGCTGGCGGTGGCTCTGGAGCTCCCGGTGACAGCGAGAAGGATTGGCGCGACCTGGTGACCTCCGATCTGCGCAACCACCTCGTTCACAAACTAGTACAGGCCATCTTCCCCACCTCGGATCCCACGACTATGCAGGACAAGCGAATGCATAACCTCGTCTCCTATGCGGAAAAGGTCGAGAAGGACATGTACGAGATGGCGAAATCCAGGTCAGAGTACTATCACCTGCTGGCTGAGAAGATCTATAAGATCCAGAAGGAGCTGGAGGAGAAGCGGCTGAAGCGCAAGGAGCAACACCAACAGATGCTGATGCAGCAGCAGGGCGTTGCAAATCCTGGTGCGGCAGGAGCGACTGGTGGACCGGGTGGTGCAGCTGGTGGTGGCGGCGGCGGTGGAGCCGTAGGCGGCGTCCTATCCCAACAACAACAACAGCAGCAGCAGCCGGGCCAGCAGCCCGTCCAGGCCGGCGTCCGTCCCATCATCAGTCCTATGGGCGGCGTTATGCCGCCGCAGCAGTTGCGTCCACAGGGTCCACCCGGAATGGTGGGCCAGCAGTCGGCCGTGAGCATGGGCGTCGGCGTCGGAGTGGGCGTGGGAGTCACCAACAACATGGTGACGATGCGTAGCCACTCGCCCGGCGGCAACATGCTCACCCTGCAGCAGCAGCAGCGCATGCAATTCCCGCAACAACAGCCACAGCAACCTCCCGGCTCCGGAGCTGGCAATATGCTGGTGGGTCCGCCCGGGCCCAGTCCCGGCGGCATGGTGGTCAATCCGGCGCTATCGCCGTACCAGACGACCAATGTGCTCACCAGTCCCGTGCCGGGCCAACAGCAGCAGCAGCAGTTCATCAACGCGAACGGTGGCACCGGAGCCAATCCTCAGCTGAGCGAGATGATGAAGCAGCGGCACCTGCACCAACAGCAGCAGCAGCAGCAGGCGGCGCAGCAGCAGCAGGGAATGCTACTGCCGCAGTCGCCCTTCAGTAACGCCACTCCCCTGCAGCAGACACAAGGCGGCAACAGCTTCAGTTCGCCCATGCAACAGCAACCGCAGCAGCAGCAGCAACAGCAACAGCAGCAGCAGCAACAGAAGCCCGGCAGCGTTATGAACAACATGCCGCCGACGCCCACAAGCCTAGAAGCCTTAAACGCGGGGGCTGGAGCAGCGGGAACGGGAGGATCGGCCTCCAATGTTACGGTTTCAGCTCCGAGCCCATCGCCCGGCTTCCTCTCTAATGGCCCCTCGATTGGCACGCCCTCCAACAGCAACAACAACAATAACAGCAGCAGTAGTGCCAACAACAACCCGCCCTCAGTGAGCAGCCTGATGCAACAGCCGCTGAGCAATCGGGCGTCCACACCTCCCTATATACCCGCCTCCCCAGTGCCGGCGACCAGTGCTTCCGGATTAGCCGCAAGCAGCACGCCCGCGTCAGCTGCGGCGGCGGCGGCGACCTGTGCTAGTGCCGGCAGTGGAAGTGGGAGCGGCGGCGGCAGCAGTGGACCCACGGCAGCGGCGGGAGCTACCACAACGACCTCGACATCGTCGGCAGGGTCAGGTACACCGCTTAGCTGCGCCTCTTCCTCGGTGTCCACGCCCACGTCAGCTACGATGGCTTCCAGCAGCAGCAGCGGCGGTGGTGGTGGTGGCAGTGGAGGATCCACGACGCCCGCTAGCAATCCCCTGCTTCTAATGTCGGGCGGAGGAGGAGCGGGAAGTGGAACGGGGGCGACGACAACCACATCGATGTCTGCCAGCAGTCGAATGATGAGCAGTTCCAGCAACCTCTCCTCACAGATGGCCGCGCTGGAGGCTGCGTCGCGGGACAACGACGAGGATACACCCTCGCCGTCCAATGAGAACACCAATGGCAGCGGCGGCAGTGGCAACGCCGGCGGCGGTATGGCCTCCAAGGGCAAGCTGGACTCGATCAAGCAGGAGGACGACATCAAGAAGGAGTTCATGGACGATAGCTGTGGCGGCAACAACGACAGCTCCCAAATGGACTGCTCCACGGGTGGTGGCAAAGGCAAGAACGTTAACAACGACGGCACCAGCATGATCAAAATGGAGATCAAGACGGAGGATGGGGCCGACGGTGATGTCAAGATCAAGACCGAAGCCATGGACGTCGATAAGGCGGGCGGCTCAACAGCCGGAGGACATCACGATGGCGCAGGCGGTGACGGGAGCGGCGGTAGTGGTCTTGGTGGCGGCAAGGATAATATCAATGGTGCGCACGATGGTGGAGCGGCCGGCAGTGCCGTCGATATCAAGCCCAAGACGGACACAAAGCCTCTCGTGCCGGAACCCATTGCCCCCACGGCGGGTGACAAGAAGAAGAAATGCCGTGAGTGTTTATATTTTATTATTTTTAAGGAATCTGTAATCCAATTCATTTATATTCCTCTGCTTCTTCATACAGAATTCAATCCCGAAGAGCTGCGTACAGCTTTGCTGCCGACTTTGGAGAAGCTCTACCGACAGGAGCCCGAGTCTGGGCCCTTTCGGTATCCCGTCGATCCGCAGGCCCTGGGCATACCCGATTACTTTGAGATCGTTAAGAAACCCATGGACCTGGGCACCATTCGAACCAACATTCAGAATGGCAAGTACAGCGATCCCTGGGAATATGTCGACGATGTGTGGCTAATGTTCGACAATGCCTGGCTGTATAATCGCAAGACATCACGGGTGTATCGTTACTGCACGAAGGTATTATATATATTATTATCCTGGCCACTAGGAAAGTTAACTCACCTTTTCTGCTTTCCTTTCAGCTATCCGAGGTCTTTGAGGCGGAGATCGATCCAGTGATGCAGGCATTGGGCTATTGTTGCGGCAGGAAGTACACCTTCAATCCGCAGGTTCTCTGCTGCTACGGCAAGCAGCTGTGCACAATTCCGCGGGATGCCAAGTACTACAGCTACCAGAACAGGTATGTTTTATGTTGCTAATATATTGCGCGAGCTGGCTCGAGTTGCCTGCCTGCATTCAAGGATCCTTGCTTGGCTCACGTGGACACTGTTGTTTGTTACCGTTTCGGTTTCGTTTCTGTTTCTCTGTTCGATGTGAAATGTAATTTAGAAGATAATTCGCTTGCTTTCCCTTATTAAATGTTCCAATTTGGCGCTCAGAGGCCTGTTTCGGTTCTAGTTTCTAGAATGTAAATACGATTTCTATACGAAAAACAGAAAATCGAAGCAGTTACTCTGACTTGGCCGCTGGATTTCAAGCGTCCGAAGGCTGCTTTCAAGTGTCCGTTTTAAGCACAAATTCTCAATGGCTTCAGATCCCGATCCTGATCCCTGCTCGCTCTCTCTTGTTCTCCCCTTTTCTCTCTCTCTCTCTCAACTCTCTGTGTTTTCTGTGTGTTTCTGTGTGTTATCCTTATTGTTGCTGTGTACATAGACGCCTTAATGTTGCACATTGCACTACGTAATACGTAAACTTGAAAGTATTTAACAAACCGACACACACACACACACACAATGTCCCTAATATCCTTTTTCCCTAATATATTCTGTAATACTGCCGTTTTTGCTCCAGCGCTTGATGCATCCAATGATCCATCATATCATTCAATATTCGGACTCCGTCCGATCCGATCTCAAGTCCAAGTCCGTGTCCAACATTCCACATTTTCGAGTAGCCAGAAAACCAAACAAAACGAACCCAAAAACGTTAACCACAAAAATAATGAAGATAGTCCAACTCATATATATATATTTATACATCGGGATCTGTTCTTTAAAACTCGAAAACACAAAAATGTACCTGTAAATATAGCTTTATATATAAATAACGAAATTAAGAACAGATTTCGTCTATAATGTTTGTGTCTAAATATCCCAGCTTATAATTTATTCATTAATTATTCAGAATGAGGCATTTATATCGAATGAAAGAATATGAGATAAACTATATTCTCAAGTTTTATTTGTAGAAATTGTAAATATTTAAAAAATATAAAATTTATTTCATATTTGTTTTTTTTTTTTTGATATTGTTTTGATTAACTTGAGATTTTTGTCTTAAATATAGTGTCGATTTTTCTACTTTCTCTTAAAGAAACTGCTAAAAAATTATGTTTAACATTTATTATTAAAGTAATTGAAAAATTATATTAAAGTAAAAATTTTAAAGAAAAATTTTATTAAATGAAATGAATTAATATAGAATTTCTGATGATAAATGATTATCACAAGCTTTTGGGATATTTGGATCAAATATAAATAAATTCTTCATCCCCTTAATTGTTGTATTATTGTGAACAAAAATTCTAATGCAAATTAAATCACTTTTTGTTTTCTCTTTTCTTTTTTTTGTTTTGTTGATCTTCGTTCTTACTCCTTCCGCCCCGCAACAACCAAAAAAAACAATCGAAAAAATAATGATGATAATAATAATAATAATGAATAATTAAAAAAATAATAATAATAATAATAACCATAATACCCGTTAACCTGTGTCGCCTCATAACTGTATTTATTCCGTGTCTATCAAAATATGTATGTGTGTGTGTATCATCTCGCTCTCTCTCCTCTCTCTCTGTGTCTCTCTTTGTGTGTGTGTGTGCGTAAAATGAATAATTGACAAAAACAAAACTGAAAAAAAAAAACAAAAATAAAAAACATCAACAACACACACACCCACACAACTGACCATCGCATATAACCATCTCGCTTGCACGCACACCACCTGTACGCCACGACACGCTCACACTCAACCAACCATATCTCCCATACACACACACACGCCTGGCCTGTGCTCCCTTTTGGCTGCCATCTTCAAATTTCGTCCATCTCTGGCCATCAATTCAAAAACGAAACCAAAAAATCACATCACAAATCAAAACGAAAAACCAAACAATTAAACAATTAAACAATTAAAACTATCAAAAAAATAAAAAACAACAGTCTAAAGGAATACGGTGTCGCCTCAAATAGATACACCTACTGCCAAAAGTGCTTTAACGACATCCAGGGCGATACTGTCACACTGGGCGATGATCCACTGCAGTCGCAAACGTAAGTAAAAACTTGGAATTATCTCTAAATATAAAAATATATGCAAATAATATGAACAAGAGCATTCTTTTTAGAGACTATTGCAAAACTGAAACTGTTTCAATGCTCGCATTAAAATCTTAATAAGAAAGAGTTTGTTTTTCATTAAGAAAATCTTAACAATAACTTACTTTCCTTTCAAATTCGTTCATTCTACTTCAAACTCAAGTATATTCAATTTTTGAAACGAAAAATCGTTACATTAACCTAAAATATATCACAAATTATTAGTTAATTATAAAGTACGTACATTGCTTAAATAATAATAATAAACAGCAATTAGGTCAAACAGAAGTTTAAGAAATTTTATTATTTTAATAATACTCCCCTTAAGCTAAGGACATTTAGAAAAAAGAATTTAATCTTCACTTTTAAAATAAAAATATTAAGAAAATAATAAGTTTAACAACAGTATTATATCCCTACTTTATGTAAGCACCAAAATATCAGAAAGAAACTAATACAAAATATTATATAAACCCCATAAAAAATATAGCCAAATCAAGAAGGATCAGTTCAAGGAAATGAAGAACGATCATTTGGAGCTGGAGCCGTTCGTCGATTGCCAGGAGTGCGGTCGCAAGCAGCACCAGATCTGTGTCCTCTGGCTGGATTCCATCTGGCCCGGCGGCTTCGTCTGCGACAACTGTCTGAAGAAGAAGAACTCGAAGCGAAAGGAGAACAAGTTCAATGCCAAGCGCCTGCCCACCACAAAGCTGGGCGTGTACATTGAGACGCGGGTGAACAATTTCCTGAAGAAGAAGGAGGCTGGTGCCGGTGAAGTGCACATTCGTGTGGTCAGTTCGTCGGACAAATGCGTCGAGGTGAAGCCGGGTATGCGGCGGCGATTCGTTGAGTCCGGTGAAATGATGCAGGAGTTCCCGTATCGGGCCAAGGCCCTGTTCGCCTTCGAGGAGGTGGATGGCATCGATGTCTGCTTCTTCGGCATGCATGTGCAGGAGTATGGATCGGAGTGCCCGGCACCGAATACGAGGCGTGTGTATATTGCGTATCTGGACTCGGTTCACTTCTTCCGGCCGCGACAATACCGAACGGCGGTGTATCATGAAATCCTGCTCGGCTACATGGACTACGTGAAGCAGCTGGGCTACACAATGGCCCATATATGGGCCTGTCCACCTTCCGAGGGCGATGACTACATCTTCCATTGTCATCCCACGGACCAGAAGATCCCCAAGCCCAAGCGCCTGCAGGAGTGGTACAAGAAGATGCTCGACAAGGGCATGATCGAACGCATCATTCAGGACTATAAGGACATCCTGAAGCAGGCGATGGAGGACAAGCTGGGCTCTGCCGCCGAGCTGCCCTACTTTGAGGGCGACTTCTGGCCAAATGTGCTCGAGGAGAGTATCAAGGAGCTCGACCAGGAGGAGGAGGAGAAGCGCAAGCAGGCAGAGGCCGCCGAAGCAGCAGCAGCGGCGAATGTAAGTGTTGGTGTCAAGCAACTTAATCTCTTTTCAGAAATAATCTCTCCATTATATCCACCACCAGCTCTTCTCCATCGAGGACAACGAGGTGAGCGGCGATGGCAAGAAGAAGGGACAGAAGAAGGCCAAGAAGTCCAACAAATCGAAGGCGGCGCAGCGGAAGAATAGCAAAAAGTCCAATGAACACCAGTCGGGCAACGATCTCTCCGCCAAGATATATGCCACCATGGAGAAGCACAAGGAGGTCTTCTTCGTCATCCGACTGCATTCGGCGCAGTCGGCAGCGAGTCTAGCGGTGAGTCTGCACTCTAGTTACTTGCATTCATAGAATTGTAATGTAAATATATTGTTAATTCTTTGGCCATTCACAGCCCATCCAAGATCCCGATCCACTGCTCACCTGCGACCTGATGGACGGACGCGATGCCTTCCTCACACTCGCCCGCGACAAGCACTATGAGTTCTCGTCGCTGCGGCGGGCGCAGTTCTCCACGCTGTCCATGTTGTATGAGCTGCATAACCAAGGCCAGGACAAGTTCGTTTACACCTGCAACAACTGCAAGACTGCGGTGGAAACGCGGTACCATTGCACTGTCTGTGATGTGAGTATTGACTACTTTTTTTTACAGTGATATGCATGTATTAATATAACTTTTTACACTCCGCAGGACTTTGATCTGTGCATCGTGTGCAAGGAGAAGGTTGGTCATCCGCATAGAATGGAGAAGCTCGGCTTCGACATCGACGACGGCTCGGCGCCGGCGGACCACAAGCAGGCCAATCCGCAGGAGGCCCGCAAGCAATCCATCCAGCGTTGTATCCAGTCCCTGGTGCATGCATGCCAGTGTCGCGACGCCAATTGTCGCCTGCCGTCCTGCCAGAAAATGAAGCGTGTCGTCCAGCACACGAAGAACTGCAAGCGAAAGACGAACGGTGGATGCCCCATTTGCAAGCAGCTCATCGCGCTCTGTTGCTACCATGCGAAGCACTGTCAGGAGCAGAAGTGTCCTGTGCCCTTCTGTCCCAACATCAAGCACAAGCTCAAGCAGCAGCAGCTCCAGCAAAAGTAAGTTTTTCTTTCAATATATATTCTCTTTGTTTGTTTGTTCCTTGAAAAAGTATCGTCCTGTTTTGGTTTTTTTTTACAAATATGCCATGCTCATGGTTTTATTCGTCCCGCTATTGAGTCGCTCTGTGTTCAACTTGTATATAACGTTCTTTATGAGCTATTTGCGGAGTTTCTTTTAATCTTTTAACTGGGATATTCTTTTGTATAACAGATTTCTTAACAAAGTTGTTTGTTGCTTTGGTCGCTAGTGTGTGTTACTTACTTGTTTATCTCTTTTCGATGGCGATAGTTCAGCCCATCCGAAATCTTCACTTACAACCAATTTAACAAAAATTTCGTACAAAACTGTTATACAAGATATCTTAAAGAAGTCCAAGAAATGGTACCCGCAAGTCTTTACTTAATTGCTCCAATCCGCTCTCATTTTCAGACTGCAACAGCAGCAGTTACTGCGTCGTCGCGTGGCTCTCATGTCCCGGACAGCTGCTCCGGCGGCGTTACCCGGACCGGCTGCAGTCAGCGGCCCAGCCGTGGTTTCCGGCGGAGTGCCCGTCGTGGGAATGTCCGGCGTGGCTGTTAGCCAACAGGTGATGCCCGGCCAGGCAGGAATAATGACCCCGGGAGCCGGTGGTATGTCGCCCTCAACCGTTACGGTGCCCTCACCGGTTTCGGGCGGGGCAGGCGGTGCCGGTGGCATGGGAGGAATGACGTCGCCACACCCGCATTCAGCAGGAATTGGCATGAAGCCTGGCGGTGGCCACTCGCCCTCGCCGAATGTCCTGCAAGTGGTGAAGCAAGTCCAGGAGGAAGCGGCCCGCCAGCAGGTGTCCCATGGTGGTGGCTTCGGCAAAGGTGGTCCAATGGCGCCGCCCGTAATGAATCGCCAGATGGGAGGCCCAGGACCCAATCCCAATGTGAATCAACTGGGTGGCATGGGCGTCGGAGTTGGCGGTGTCGGTGGCGTCGGGGTCGGTGTTGGCGGTGTCGGCGTCGGAGGCGTTGGCGGTGTAGGTGTCGGCCAGCTGGGTCCCGGCGGTGGAGGTGGAAACCCCGCTGGAGGACCAGGCGGCCCGGGCGGAGTTCCCGGTGCCGGAAACTGTGGTAACGTCCTGAATGCCAACAACCTGCTATCCATGGATCAGTGGGGCGGCGGCGGAGCAGGCGGCGGAGGCGGCAATCCAGGTGGAGGCAATCCCCAGGCACGCTATGCGAACAATGCTACGGGAATGCGACAGCCCGGTCAGCTGATGCAGCCGAATCTAATACAGCAGCAGCAGCAGCAGCAGCAACAGCAGCAGCAGCAGCAGATGATGGGTCTGGGAGGACCCAATCAGCTGGGCGGAGGCCAAATGCCCGTTGGCGGTCAGCACGGAGGCATGGGAATGGGCGGCATGGGTGCACCATCGATGGCCGGCGCTGCTGGCGGAGTACGACCGCCGCCCGGTGCCGGAGGTGGCGGTGGCGGACAAACGGGCGGATTGAACACCCAGCAACTGGCCCAGATCATGCAGAAGATCAAGAACAACCCCACCAACGAGAGCAACCAGCACATCCTCACCATACTCAAGCAGAATCCGCAGATAATGGCAGCGATCATCAAGCAGCGCCAGCAGAGCCACCAGTCGCAGATCAATGCGGCGGCGGCGGGCGGTGGAGCGCCTGGACCCGGCGGCGGTGCTTTGGCGCAGCAACAGCAGCAGGCCGGCAACGGACCGCAGAACCCGCAGCAGCAGCAGCAACAGCAGCAGCAGCAACAGGTGATGCAGCAGCAGCAGATGCAGCACATGATGAACCAACAGCAGCAGCAGGGCAGCGGCGGTCCGCAGCAGATGAATCCCAACCAGCAGCAGCAGGTCAATCTGATGCAGCAACAGCAACAGGGCGGCCCCGGAGGACCTGGTCCCGGACCCCACCAACGGATGCCGAACATGCAGAACGCCATGATGCTCCAGAGCCTGCCTCCCAACATGTCGCCCGGAGTCACGGCCCAGGGAGGAATGGTAAGTGAATGCAAAAAACTATGATTATTTTTATTACTTTTATGATTTTATTATTTTGTTAAACATTTCCTTTGGGTTTCGTCACTAAGAAAGATTTCCCTCTGCGCTATGCCCCAAAAGGCAGACACTTTACTTAACAAACAAACACTCCATCTCCGCTTGCAGGTGCCTAACCAGAGTTGGAACAAGATGCGCTACATGCAGATGAACCAATACCCGCCACCGTATCCCCAACGCCAGCGCGGTCCGCACATGGGCGGCGCGGGACCTGGTCCTGGCCAGCAACAATTCCCCGGCGGCGGTGGCGGAGCGGGTAACTTCAATGCGGGCGGTGCTGGTGGCACTGGAGGCGGCGTCGTCGGTGTCGGAGGCGTGCCCGGCGGAGCAGCCGGGCCCGTTGGTGGCGACCAGTACTCGATGGCCAATGCGGCGGCAGCAGCGGCTGCCTCCAATATGCTCCAACAGCAGCAGGGCCAAGTGGGCGTCGGTGTGGGCGTTGGAGTTGGCGTTAAGCCCGGTCCCGGCCAGCAGCAACAGCAGATGGGCGTTGGCATGCCACCGGGCATGCAGCAGCAGCAGCAGCAACAACAGCAGCAGCAACAGCCCCTGCAGCAGCAGCAGATGATACAGGTGACGATGCCGAATGCCAATGTCCAAAACCCATCGGCGGTGGTGGGCGGCCCCAATGCTCAGGTGATGGGGCCGCCTACGCCGCACTCCCTCCAACAGCAGATGATGCAGTCGGCTCGCGCCTCGCCGCCCATCCGTTCGCCGCAGCCAACGCCATCGCCCCGCTCAGCCCCATCGCCTCGCGCAGCTCCATCCGCCTCGCCACGGGCCCAGCCCTCGCCGCACCACGTGATGAGCAGCCATTCGCCGGCGCCGCAAGGACCGCCGCACGATGGCATGCACAACCATGGCCTGCACCATCAGTCTCCGCTGCCGGGAGTGCCGCAGGATGTGGGTGTCGGCGTTGGTGTCGGTGTTGGCGTTGGCGTGGGAGTCAACGTTGGCAATGCCGGCGGAGCCCTGCCCGATGCCTCCGATCAGCTGACAAAGTTTGTGGAGAGACTTTAGTGCAGCAGCAGCAGCAGCAGCGGCAGCAGCTACAACGGGTGGTAGCCCTGGCCAGACTGAGGCAGAGAAAGACTCCCCAACCAGACAGGACCAGACCAGCAGGGATCACCAGTGTGTGTGTGTTAAACGATTGCGACTAATTACTCTATGATTGTATATTATGATTTTAACTATCACAACTAATGTGTACCGTAGCCTAAGATAAACCCCCGTTTTCCCCCGATTTCCCGCGTTAGAGTTAAGTTTAGGACAGCTTTCAAACAAAGCAGCAGAGCAATCATTATCATTATTTGGTTTCCATTTACAAAACCGCCGCGAAACAGCCAATATATTTACAAATGCAATATATTTCTTTTGTCTAAAACACACACACACACACACACCCCCATTAATTAGTTAATTAATCCTAAATCCTAAATCCTACGTTCGTTCCAATTTAGGGAGAGGAAGGAAGGTGGTTAGGCAGGGCAGAGGTTAAGCAGAAAGGGAGGGGAGCGCGTGTTGGGACGTTTAACGTCGAGTCTCTAGAAAGGCACCTTTCCCTGAGTGAATTACAATTATGTCGAAATATATATAAAAGTTAGTCGGGAATCATTTCACAGAGTACATAAAAATAACGAAACGAATCTATATATTCTCCACAAAAAAAGAGAGCGTTTTCCGTATGTGTGTTGTAAAATTGATCTAAGTTTTTTGTACCCTTGTAGAGTTGTAAGACAGACGGGACGAGAACAGACTTCCCATTAAATCCGAAACCGCATCCGCACAAGAATATATATAAATATATATATATATATAGCCTATATAAAGTAACGAAAGCAAAATGTGCCTGTTCGGCGATCGATCGGCAGTTTGAGATTAAGCAAAAGTGCTCCTTATAGGAGCTTCAAATTGGGAACACGTTGAAATAACATAACATAACATAACATTACATATTTTTATACTACACGAATCGAAAGGAATCCTCAAACCAGGTCCCCAGGAGATCACTTCCAATTTGACAGGCAACAATAAATGAGCGTTGGAGAGAGGATTAGGATCAGGATCAGGATCAGGATCAAGATAGCAATAGGAGTATCAGAAATCAGGACAGTAGCATACGAAACACCAAACAGGAGGAGCGTTACGATGCGATTATGATTAACATGAGCAACCAATAGCAATAGCCAAAATGCTTTGAATACAGTTTTAGGGTACTTGAAATATTTAAGAGCGATTTAACATTTACAACATAATAATATATATATATATATTGATGTATATATATATATATATATATTCATACGTAGGACAACAAATTAGACTTTTAATTTTAACAAATTGTTCACGATTGATTGTTTATTGATCAACCCGACCCCCGTGTGTGAGTGTGTGTGTGTGTGTATGTGTGTGTGGATGGATGCGAGTGTGCGTGCTTTTCTGAAATTCCTCAATTTAATTCAAGGCGAAAGACTCACTTTGGGAGGTACAACACAAAATTGCGTCATTCCTTAACCCTGCCCTGTCCCCAAGTTGCTTGCAAGCACCACACCATGGGTCCACTTATTATGTTTAACCGTTTAATGTCAATGTGTCTGTATTGTATTGTATTGTTTAAGTTAAATTGTATGTCCTTTTGTGTAAAAGTGCAACAGAAATTATAGAGAGACTTGTATAAGTTGTATCCATTTCATTTTCAAATTTATTTTCTAACCAATTTGTTTACTTTCTTAATTTTCTACTCCTAAATTCTTTCTGCAAACAGAATATTATCCTTCCAAAATTACATATCCCTTTTATGAGTATTTTTTGGAAAATGTAAAGCAAAAATTGTGACAGACTCTTCCCCTTGAGGATCAAATTATGCTTAATTTTCAAGCAAGAATTGGGGAAAAGAAGCTAAGGTCTAATAACTTCAAAAAATTTTCAATTTTTTTTCAAAATGCAAGTCATTTAGCCAAGCTTTAAGGGCCTTAACTTACCACAAAGGTTGAAGCCCATTGATCCAATTACTTATGTTAAAAATTATACAATTTAAAACATTTCAAAGTCACCATGAAGCAAAAATCCACCTCGGCACATGTGTGTTTTGTTGTAATAGTTTTTTTCATCGACTAATGTTTGCAACTGGCTTTTGTCCCTCGGTACCTTTTTTTTGGCCTCCTGAATGAGTCTCCCTTTTCTCCCTTTGTAATTGGAGTTACATTTTTTTTTATGTACATAACTTAATGTTTTACTTAGTATTTGATTTTGTGATAGCCAAAAGAAAGGAGAAAGGATTAGGATGATGATGATGATGATGAGGATGAGGATGAGCAGTACCCAAAACCCAATTTGTCTCAAAAAGCCGCAAGTTAAAAGGATAATTGTTGGTAATGGAATATAAGGGAATAGGAGTTCCAAGATCGCGATTGCTATTTATTAACGCTAAACAAACCACCTAGGATAACGATTTAGGTTTACCGCTATTTATTAGACATAGTCTGTAGATTTCAACTGGGTTCTTTAATTAATCGGATCGGAGATATTACGTCTACATATATGATTTTCTTCTACTTCTTACATATAATTGTTCGGATTTAAGTGGGTAGGAAAGAGATGGATTGCTTTCGTTTTCTAACTGTTTTTCTTTGTACAAGTTGCCGCCGCCCAAGAATCAGACAAGGACAGAGAGAGTCAGCAAGAGAGCGAGAGGGGAGACAAAAAAAAAACAAAAAGAGAGAAAGAGAGAGGGGATGATTTTGTAAATTTTAAATACTAGAATACTTATTCACTGCGCATAAAAATGCCTTCAATTGCGACATCAAGCAAGTAACTAACATTAATTGTAAATACCCAACACACACAACATACAGATACAAGTACACACGATATATATATATACATTTATATATATCTATATACATACATCTATTACTGATTAGCAAAGTAGAGTTTGTAAAATCCAATGCCCTAGCTTTTAAGTCGTATATATATATCGGTTATATCGTATATATATAGATCTACTCTCCCCACACACACATGCGCATAGGTTATATATAGCGATATATATATACATATACTTTTAGTTAGTGTGTTTTTAATCGAAACGCGCGTAGTTTCCTTAGCTAAGCGAAAGACAACAACAACAAAATGAGAGAAAAATTAGAAAACCAAAAGAAAAATTAACAAAAAAAAAAACAACAAAAAAACAGCTGCGCCTGCCACCGATTAAAAAGAAATTAAGGAATAGATGATGCGAAACCCACGCTGCGCTGCACACAATCAAAACAGACACCAAATAACAAAACAAACAAAACAAAAAACTAAAAGTAATTCAATTTAAATTAAAAAGTAAAATTTAATTATTATATTATATAGAATCGTGTGAAAACCAAACATACTCAAGTCACTGGGCTCTGCCGCCGAATGCCTTTGTACTTTTAAACGTATGTAAAAACAATGAGAATCGGTATCGGTATCGATCGGCAATTGATCATCGGAATCGATCTGCCGTCGATAATCGGTACAGTTGCGATAACATGACGCTGCCTTCAAATCGCAGGCGCCGCGTGCTGGTAGCAAAAAAAAAAAACAAACAAGAATTAAAAAAAAACTAAAAAAAAAAAACATAATCGGTAAATCGAAATAGCGGGCGCAGCAAACCCCACGATAGTAACCAAAAAAAAAAAAAAGAAAGGAAAAGGGAAGAACGAGGACGAGGAGCATGAGAAAATAAACGTATTTTTCTCCGCATTGTTTTTGTTTTTTGTTTTTTTTTTTTACCACAGTCAGGCAATGAACAAAGTTATGAGTGTGAACGAAAGCAGAGAGAAAGAGAGACAGCGCGAGAGAGTGTGAGTGAGAGTGAGTGCGAATCAAGGATCATTCTGTTCATTTGACGGATAAAAAGATGGCGGAAGAAAGTAGAGCAAGAGAGAGAGAGAGAGAGAGCATATTCCAAAACTATTTGTGATTACAATTATATATGATGAGAAGATGTGTGGAAACAAGTAAACCAGAAAACATAGAAGCAACACAAAACACACATTAAACGTAAAAGAGGGAATGAGATGATAACTAGAGCGTAAGCCGTAGACTAAAGCCAGCGCTATATACACATTTATATAGGTATGTACGATCGATCACACACACACGTGTTTAGGATACACACACTCGTATATATAAATATATATATATATATATACCATATATGATCTTAGTTAAGCGAACAATTGTAAATTATATATATATATACGAACATTTATTCTAAATGCAGTAGCAGCGGAAAAAAACGTTAACCGAAACATGAAATCGATGGAGTTGTAGGGAGCGAAGCACTTTGCTAAAACGGCGTTTATTATTATGCATACAAAATGTAATTTCTTATAACAAAAAATCAGAAAACCCGCAAAAAAAAGAAGGACGAAGACTCCTTGTTGGGGGAGAACACAAACAATGCGAGAAGAAGAGGAAGGTGGTACGCCTAGATAAGTCAAGTGTAAAGTAAACCAAGCCTTAGTAAAAACTAGTTCTAACTCAACAACAACAACCACAACAAAAACAAAAAACAAAACAAAACAAAATAAAATAAAAGAGAAACAAACGAAATGAAAACGGAAAACGATTGATACTAATAACTAATATTAATAATGAGTACGATAATGTTTATGCTAATGATTACGATAACGATAATGATAAAAGAATTAAAGAGAAACCGTTACGACATAATACCTACTTGTAAAATAGTGCGACAGTTAAGCTGATAAGATGACTTTTGACTTTTTCTATCAGATTTCATTA
Organism: Drosophila punjabiensis; assembly: GCA_008042585.1. NCBI lineage: Eukaryota > Metazoa > Arthropoda > Insecta > Diptera > Drosophilidae > Drosophila > Drosophila punjabiensis. Next base: position 25,445 of record VNJR01007841.1, read on the forward strand.
ATTTAATTGTACACACCCACACCTACACCCACACCTTACCCATCCCAAAACACACGCAAAAAACACATGAGCATGCACATTCATGAATGTATGATGTGTATGGATTAAACATAAATATATAAATACTTTTTTTTTGCTATTATTACGATGATTATTATTAATATTATTATTGTTTCTACCAATCTCTATCTCCTACTATATTTTCTTTCCTTTTTTTTGTGGTATTGATCCAAAATCACAGCGAATCAACCGAAACAACAAAAAAAAACAAAGCAAACAAAAAGCAACAAAATAAAAGAAACCAACAACACTGTAATTAACTAAATACTTTTGCTTGAAAGTGTAAAATAAATTAATTTAAATAAAAATTATGAAATTAAAACGAAGCTAAATCGTGGTTCTTATTGTGGGCGGTCTTTAAGTTGGAACTTTAAAGCAAGTTTTTCGATCCAAAAGCTTTTTGTAAAGTTTAAGAAGGGAGCAGGAAGTGCCACCAGGTGCCCACCACTGCTTTTAAGCAATGAAATTCTAGGATAAAGTTTGTATTTATTGTTAAAATGTATGTGTGCCAAGGATGGTTTTTGAGAAAATCTTAAATCAGACCTGTTTTTAAATTATTTCATAATATTGTTAATATTTTTATTTCAACACACAAAGCTTTGAGTACCAGGTATCTTACAGTCGATAATCCTCCAATCAAGCTTTCTTTCTCTTTTTTTTGTTTTAAGATTTTGATACCCTTATCTTTCACCTGCATTTTCAGGCAATCAAAGATTAGGTTAAGATGACATAAGCATCGGGCTAATCAGTAGAACAGCAACAAATTTGGGTCGATTACCGAGCATTCCATCTATTTCATTTAAGACTAAATTTAAATACAACTCGAGAGCAAAGCTTAATTAGCCAAGTAGCCAGAGATGATAAAGATTATAAGGGGAACAGGTGTTTTTCCTAAATGAAGCCCTTGAATCAAATCGATTCGAAACGAAGCGAGTCTGATGGTCGGAAGAAAAATGATTCACGTTTTTGGTTAGATTTATGGCCCTTCACTTTCCCCTGGGCTACCACTGACTTTATTGAGCCACAACTGCGTTATATATCGCCAGGCGGAAGTCGGGAGACCTACGGCTGTTTGGGTGCAAAGTCCGTACACCTGTACGTTTACTTGGAGGAGGAACTTCTTGCTAGAGTGCTCTGCTGGGAATTATCCGTTACTATCAACCCGTGCCATCGTCACATGGAACACCTATAAATAATGTGTCGAAAACATTTTCAAGTGCCGTCCAATTGACGTTCTTCGATCGGGATCCGAATCGAATCCGATCCCCGATAGCTTCGCGATCCGAGTGGAACATGGGGTGGCACACCAAAAGACCTTCAGCGGGGGGTCGTAAAGTCCAACTGGAGGCTATTGAGGAGGCATCGAGGAGGCATTTCACTGAAATTACCAGAAGATAATGTTTTAGGAAATAAACCTTAAAATTATAAGATTCTTCTCTATAAACTCAAAACTCTGCATGGATCACAAGATCGTTATTTTAACCCTGAAAATGAACCTCTTGAAATTAAGTTGTAGGTTGTAAATTAGATTAAAACGCACAATATCTGTGATTCATTCTAACTAAAGCTGATTCAATCCTGAACTTTACCTCCCAGAAGTTGTGCTTTATCACTTTATTTATGGACCCCGGAGTTCAGCTGAGATTCTTGAAGGCATGGAAAAGTTTGGGGCCAGTTCCTCTTTGCCTGTAAATCTACGGACCGGCCCACTTGATCTGGAATGAGAGTGAGTGTCAGTAACCGTTGGGCTATAATCTGTAATCGGCAGATAAGATTGCTTACGCGATCTGTTCCCACGCCATAAACAAATTTCTTTGGCGGAGAACTAAGCCTACTCCTGATACTGCCCCTATCGTGGGCGCTCCACGCACTCCACATCTGAAGTGAGTGTCATCCAAAAGTGAATGCCAACGAATGCCACTCGATCTCAATAGACACTGGCAAGTGGCCTCTCTTTTGGATCGGAGATACCGCCTCGCCTCGATTGCCTAATACTTCTAATAAATGAAATGAAAATGAATGTCTGATTGTGCCTTTGTTTACCTCCTTGAAGCGGTGGCTTTTGCTGGCTTCTCAAAGATTATTTAAATTCTGGGAACGCGGGGGAATTTTTAGAACTGTATTTTTGGCTATTTTAATAACCAAACTATTATTATATATACAATATAGTATAGCCTTCATCGTATCTAAATTCATGGTACTATATCACAAAGCTCTCTTATCTTATTTTAGTCTCAAATCATTTTAAATGAATTTAATTTTAGTCTATTTCGGGAGAAGTTACCAAAAATGTCTTTTATAAGTAGCTTTGTCCCCTAATTTTATCCAACATCACGTAATACCCCAACCTCAGGTATTATTATGCATTCATTTCTGAGACTTTATCATTTCCAAACCGTTATGATTCCTAAAAATATAATCATTTTAATCTCAACTATTTTCAGTAGCGCCTTCCTTGAGGCAACCTTGACTTTCTATATCGACGGCCAACCGAAAATTATCCGATAATTGTCTGTTCAGGTGTGCGCACAGCTTGAGGGAGCAAAGTCCCAAAGACGTTTTAATTTAATTAAACGGAATCTATCTTATTTTTTTTTTGTATGGTAAATTCCTCTATTGCTTTGCAATCTAACTGCGATGACATGGATTTATGAACGCTACCCAGAGTCCGAGCGACCGAATCCACCGAGTCCGGTGAATCCATCCAGCAGGTAACGATCGAGGGAATAGGGCTTTGGCCAGATAAGACACACGGAGGAGCGATAAAGGCGATTGCCAATGCAAGCCAATTGATTAGCGGTGGTGGAGAGGAGGAGGCAGTCGAACCTTATCGGAGACTCCAAGACTAGTAGCTGCTCCATGCCGGCCATATTTATAGACTCCAGGGGCGGCCGGTGCTTGGTCATCGCGGTGCTACTCAAGTGCCATACTCCAATCTGGCGATCAGCAGGCTATAAAAGCTATATAAAGCCCCCGTCCCCACACTAGCCTATAAAAGGCATCGATCTTGGCGAACGCCCACTCAGTCCCAGTCCTTAACTCGCCCCCGGTGGCCGCGTCGCGTGTCCGTTTACTGAATTCTGTATTCTGTCCGAGATCCATCCGACCATGAAGGGTCCTCTCGGTGTCCTCGCAGCCGCGCTGCTGATCGCGGCCGTGGGCGCCCATGATCTCCTTTCCGGCTACTCCAATCCCATGAAGGACAGCATGGCCCACCAGTTCTATCATCTGGCATCCCAGAAGCTGACCAAAGGTGCCCAGAATCAGACCCAGTTGGTACTCAGTCATGAGAGTCGCGCCGATGAGGAGGACGATGCCCGGTGCCTTCAGGATATCAATCGCATTCGAGATGCCATCGATAACATGGAGGAGTGGGCCCTGGAATGTAAGCATTAGATGAGGATAAAACAGAGGTCTTTAATGATCGATCACTGATCAATAAGTGTTTAATTTGTGATCGCTGTTTGTGATTGTTTAAAAAAAACTCAGATTAGCGCTGAGAGAAAGTATTTATATATCGATACTGTATCGATATTACAGGCGAAGGTCGATATATATAACTCGATGACATGGCGATAAACGATATTCTATTTGTTATGACAGATAAATCCCAGTCTGGTTTGCAATTTCAACATTATTTAGATTTTCACCAAAAATTCGATATTTTTCACATAAAATTCGATATTTTTCGATACCTTAAAATGCAAAATATCGAAATTTACAATACAAGATCATAGAGTGATTTTCGATATGATCTTGAGTTATTTTCGATATTTTTTCTCACGAAACAATTCGAATTTTCACCTAAAATTCTATACTTTTCGATACTTTAAAATGCAATATATATATATATATAAATTAAGTTAATTTTGATATGGTCTTGAGTGATTTTCGATATTTTTTCTAAAGAAACGTGTATGTTCATGAGCATGAGTTTTGTGTGTGCTTGAAAATTATTGAAATTATATAGAATACAAAGAAAGGTTTGATGATTTTGATCACTCCACGAGTATTGTGTAATGTAAGCCGAAAGTTGTGGATTATTTTCTGATTATTCCCATAAACTTAACTATTAAAAAATCCCTTTAATCATCCTTCTGATGACCTTTGCTTCTAATTTTAATTCAATACCCAAAACTTATACTGTCTTCGTGTCGCGTTGCCACTTGATATAGCTTGTGCTTAACCTTAATCTTTATGGCCAATTGCCAATTCATAAATCCAATTTAGCCATGATTTTTGCTGGATTTTTGGAGCGATAAGATCGGTATAATAACCTGCTTTGCATGAGGGTTTTTTTGGTGAATTCTAATCAGCTCCGATTTTCAAGCGATTGTGAAAATAACCCGACTGATAGAGGAAAAGATGAAACTGAAACATGATTTATGGCTCAAGATAACACTAAGTTTATTATGGGTTTTTAATGGCGTGATCCGGTGAAGTTCCTTTCGTAATTTATTGACTTTGGGATTACAAATTCATTCATGAATGACCGCATCGAGTGCAGTGTTATTTATGGGTTCTGTAAATAATTGGGTTTAATGGGTTTCCTATGTCGGTATCCGTTGATTTCGATTGTGAATTTCCTTATTTATTGACTCGAAGATTACGAATCCATTCATGAATGCCGCATAAATGCAGTGTGATGATTTATGGGTCTTGTAAATAAACCTATAAAACCATTCTCACAATCCTAATCCGTAACCATATCTGCCTTAGCTTCGTATCGAGGCACACTGCAATCTCAGGGGCTTATCAACGATGCAGGTGCGGGGTATAACATATATATTTAGAAGCTATATTTTATATACTTTATGTTCTGATTAATATTTCTTTTCAAATTCTCTTAGTTCCCGATACATGGGGTCGCCTGCCGATGGGCCTCTTCTGGGGCCACACCATCAGCATGGGTCAGTACGAGGAGTGTGTGGCTGCCACCAGCACCTACGGCGCCGAGATCCGTGGCCAGTACTGTCTGACCAGTTTGAACATCACCGAGTACTACTCCAGCGTGAAGAAGCGCGGCGAGGAGTTCAACAGGATCAGTTACAAGCAAACGGATCCCCAGGTCTTTGAGCTGGGCATTTGTGTTCCAACCACTTGCAGTGCCAAGAAGACCGATGAACTTTTAAAGTATGTCATTGCCAGCATCTATGGCACCGATACGATCAATCTGGAGGATACCATGGTCACGGAGAAGCGCTGCAAGTACGATGCGCCCATCCAGCTGCGGGGTATTGATATTTTTGCCATGTAAGTAAAAGTTCTTCTAAACATTTATAACATAAGATAAGCAAACTTATTAATTTGAAATTATTTCATTATCTTTACAGCGTCTTCTTCAGTCTGATTATATTCTTCATGGTGGCCGCCAGTGTCTACGATTATGTGCAGACCCGCAAAGGAGGTAAGTTTGCGGGGAGTAAGACTTATCAAGAGAGATAATAACACTTTAATTTCCTCTTTTTAAGCTCCCAAAAAACCCCTTTTGGTGGCCTTCTCTGTGCTCACGAATGCTCCCAAGATATTCACCGTGAAGAAGGTGAATAATCCGAATGTGATCCATTGTTTGAATGGTCTGCGCTGCTTCAGCATGATGTGGGTGGTCTTTGGCCATGGCTACATGACCTTCTACGATCTGCCGCACATCAACAAGAATGCGTTCTATACTTGGGTCCAGACCCCCTACTCCATGCTCGTCCAGAACGGATCCCTGTGCGTGGACACCTTCTTCTTCATGTCCGGCCTGCTGATGTGCTGGGGCGCCTTCCGTGAAATGGAGCGGACGAAGGGCAAGCTTAACATCCCCATGATGTACTTCCATCGATACATTCGCCTCACACCCGTGGTGGCCGTGGTTGTCCTGTACACTCTGACTTTGTACAAGTACTCGGGAGCGGGACCCATGTGGTTCAAGCTGGGCACACAGGATCAGCGTTGCGAGGAGAACTGGTGGGCCACGTTGCTCTACGTTCAGAACTATGCTGTTCCCTACAGAATTGTAAGTGATCAGGGATCACTCTTCCTGAAGGATGCTCTTCTTAATGATCTAACTTTCTCTTTTAGTGCATCACCCAATCCTGGTACTTGGCCGTGGACACACAACTGTACTTCCTGTCGCCACTGTTCCTCATTCCGCTGTGGAAGTGGGGCAAGAAGGCTTTGGTGCCCATCATCATCTTTTTGATTCTCTGCCTCGGCGGCACCTTTGCCACCTTCATGATCTACGATTTCACACTGTTCCGTGTCCAGGACGATCGTGTTGATCTGCGCCAGCGCATGACCTACTATCCCACGCACACCCGCATTCCCACCTGGCTGATTGGCGTGATCTTCGGCTACTTCCTGTTCACCCGGAACCGTGGACGTCAGATCCCGCTCTCCAAGCCCTTGGTACTGACTGGTTGGTTCGTTGCCTTTGGCACCATGTTGGCCTGCATGTGGGGTCCTTACTGGCGCATCCTGCCGGACACGCCCGATTCTCCTTTGATCGAGGGCGCCTTCTTTGAGCCGCTGAGCAGAACCGGCTGGGCCCTGGCCATCGGCTGGATCGTTTGGGCTTGCTACAACGGGCATGGTGGTTTGGTTAATGACTTCCTCTCCTGGGGCTTCTTCACCGGCTTCAGTCGGCTCACCTACTGCATGTACGTGATCCATCGCATTGTCCAGCTGGTGAATGCCGCTCGTCTGCAGACGGACACCCACTTCTCCAACTATGATGCGGTAAGTAAAGCAAATCTTAGCTGTTTATCTTTATATTTTATTTATTTGTTTTATATTTTTTAGATCCTTCGCTGGTGGCACGACTTTGGCATCACTCTGACCGCTTCCATCTTCGCCACCTTGGCCTTCGAGGCTCCCATTTTGGGCATTGAGAAGGCCATTTTCGGAAGGGGTTCCCCTAAGCCAGCACCCAAGAAGCCCACTCCTGGCGAGCTGGCCAGGACTGCCCCGGAGGCAGCTCCTGCCACTGTTCCGGAGCCCGAAGCCAAGTCAGCGGAGGCTGTGGAGACCAAGGCGGAAATCACTCCCGAACCCAGCAGCGTTGAGAATCCCTCCAAGGCCTAGGCTTGCCTTGAGACGAATTTTTTTTTGTTCCCCCAATGCGAACCCATTTTTTTGTGTGTAGTTAGTTTTATTTATTAAAGTTTTTAGGCAATCAAAACAAAAGAAAAAGAGTGGTTTTAGTTCTAAAAATGGAGATGGAATAAGTAATTTTATTTAAATTTTTTTATCTATCTTGCTCACAATGATTTGGGTCTCAGCTTCCATTTAAAAGAACCTTGCTTTATATTTTTTTTATTTTAAAAATATTACAAAAATTTATATATATTTTTAAAATTAAAGTTTCGATAGATATTCTTGGAAGCGGGGTTTTGCTTAAACTTATTACACAAGTGCTTAGTATCCAAGGGTATCCCATATTTGAGCACTAACCTAGCTTTCTTACTTGTCTTTTTATAGATTCCTTCAACTTCTCTCTTTCTCTCTCTTTGCCGATCACTTTCTCTCTCTTTTATGTCACGTCACTTTTTGCTTTATCCCTAAACTTTATTGCAAGTTCCCATAAAAAGTTTATAGTACAAACCATTCATAAATCCACTTGTTATAATTCCAAGACTTTATAAAGACCATAAATTTAATCGCAAATCAATTTCGCTGCTAAATTCCCAGAGATATGATCGGTTTATAGCTTGCGAAATTTCCCACAAGATATCATCGATTTTTATGCGTACTTCAAGTAAAATTTAATCCGTTTCCATTTCGGCGATTAGATAAAGATTACTGATTTGGCATTGGAATGATTTAAAATTTTTTTTTTACTGTGTATTTTAATGGCAGGATCACCGATTCGGTTATTTCACAATTTCATTCATTATAACGGGTTTATATATATTTTTTTGTAATTTTTACAATCAAGCGTCATGAGTATAATGATGTGATCAGCAATTTTATAACTTTCTAGGGTTTTGCCGAGTTTTCTAACGTTATACATAAATAAAGTATAACTATTAATCTATATAAGTTAAGTATTAGAATTCTAATCGTAATGAAATTTAATTTCTTTTTACTACAGTTAGTATATAAGTTGGAATGGATCAGAAGACCATATATAGCAGCCAAAGAAACAATTAATATTATAAGTAATTGATATATTCGTAATGTTCGTAATTTTTGAACATATTCTGGATCAGCTCAACAGCCGAGTCGATCTAGCCATGTCCGTCCCTCTCTCCGTTTGTACTCAAATTAGAGTCTCGGTTTTGAAGCTAACTGAATGAAACTTTGCAGATTGTCTTCTATATACTCTCACTCGTATATAAGTTGGAACGGGCCGGATCGGACCACTATATTATATAGCTGCCATACAAACGATCGGTAAATTTGGAAGAATTTGCAAACCTTTAAAAAAATATATAGATTTGAAATGTGACATTACATTTTTTTCTAGATTTATTTATAGTTTATATTATATTAAATAAGAATAGATTGTTAAGGATCCAATACAAACTTTGACGTGCCAAAGCATCCTTTCTTGTTTTATATGTATATATATGATTTTAATGCTTTAAAACCAACATTAGTTTCCCTATGTAATATACTAACACCAAGAAGCTATTTAAATTAAATTTTTATAATTATTTAAATCCATTTTATAAATAAATTTGCAACCAGAATTTAATTTATAAAATTAACGCGACTTTTTCCCGCCATAAATGGCTAGAACGGCAAACAAAGTTCGTTTTTGTAGTATTATTCAATTGTTGCACTACGGTCACACTGTTTCGAGCCCGCCGCATGTTTCTTTATTTTTTGTTTTGCTTTGGAATTCAACCGTTGAAAAACGCCTAAAACTGAATAAAAATGAAACGACCTGCGACGAAAAAGAGCGCGGATCTTGAGGAGGAGCCTCTGGCCAAGAAGCAACTGCAGACAAAGGCCAATTCCCTGCTGAATGCCAACGAAGTGGACATCAAAGGCCTCAAGGCATTCGTTCAATTGCTGGTAAGTCACGAAAATATTCAAATAATTCAAATATATTTATATAAATGTATGGCAGAAGGAGAAACCGGACCATGTGCAGCCGGCGGATGTGATGAATGTCCTGGAAGTGATATTCAAGAACCTACTGAAACGGAGAGCTCTGGAGGGAACAGAAGGAAAGTCGCTCAAGATCCGCGAACTATACGATGAAACGTGGTTGCTTCTCAGGGAGAACCTGCTGGTGGAGAGTGCTGTGGCCCTGAAGGTCTGTTTCCAGCTCATCAAGGTGGAGGCCAAGCATCCCATAGCGCCGCGAAAGGGTTGGCCAGCCCACAGGGTCCGTGAGATCCTGGAAAGCCTCTTAGATAACGACGAGGAGATACCTGCAAGTGTCCTAACGAACTATGGGAAGTACTGCAAGAATCTAGATGTCCTGGATATTACCCTGAAGCACCTGGTGCATCTGGTGCCCACGGAGGAGTTCAAGGACACACCCATCAAGGCAATGAACTACCTGTCCCTCCTCAACCTCGTCGATCTGGGCAAGTCGGTGCTAAGTGCGGCGGAATACCACGTGGAAACGGCCAAGGCCAAACCCTTCAACTTGGAGCAGTGTTCCAAGAGGCTGAACGACATTTGGTCGGTTGTGATGCTGAGGAGCAGCGGTGTCGAGGAAAGGCTGCATCGCCAGATGTTGGTGGTGCTGCTGGAGAGAGTTATCAACCATCTGGAGGATCCCATCCAGCTCACGGACTTCCTAATGGACTCTCTACATCAGTTTGGTTTGTATTTGTTCGGTAATTCAGTAAAATTAATATTAATTCAAATACTTATCCCCTTTTTAGATGGTCCCATTGCCCTGCTTGCTCTGCAGGGACTCTTCACGTTAATGCAAAAGCAGAACATTACCTATCCGGATGTCTACGAGAAGCTGTACAATATGTTCTATCCGAAGATGTTCTACAACAAGTACAAGGCGCGCCTTTTCTATCTCGCCGATATCTTTCTGACCTCCACCCATTTGCCGGAGAACTTGGTGGCGGCCTTTGTGAAGCGTCTAGCTCGGCTGGCCCTCCAATCGCCCACCGAGGATGCCGTGATCATGATTCGTTTCGTTTGCAACCTTCTGCTACGCCACACCGGCCTCCAGACACTAATTCGTTCGAGTCAGGCAACAGATGAAATCAGCGATCCGTATGATGAGCAGGAATCGAATCCGGTCAAGTCGCAGGCCATCAATAGTTCGCTGTGGGAGATAACTCTGCTGCAAAAGCATGCTGTTCCCGAGGTGGCAAATGCAGCTCGTTTCATCAATGCCTCTCTGCCCGTCATGGAGTTCAATCTGGGAACGATACTGGACAGAAAGGAATGCAATGTAAGTCTATATTTTGTAGGGAAAAATTGTTTTATTATTGTTTATTAATGTTTCTCCCTTGCAGATTTTTGACGACGAGCTGCAGTCAAAAGCCAAGCAATTTGCTTTAAATTACGAACGCCCCAAGAATCTGGCGTTGCCCAAAAATGAGGTTGTGACCAAGTATTGGGACCTTATCTAGATTATAGCCTTAATAATGTTAAGTTTAAACAGGATTAAAGTGCAGCCTCTTGGGCTCAACCTGAAACCAATTTCCCGGTGTTATATATCTGATATGTCCTGGCAGGGGCTGTGCCTTCTGTTGATTAAGTTGTCTGATTTCCGAGCAAGTGCGGCAGGGACGTATCAGAGCAAAGTAAACACACTCGGCAATGGACAGGAAACTAAAGCCCAAAAATAGGCCCATTAGACCGCCAACGCCAGCTGCAATAGAAGGGATTTTAACATTTACATCTAAGTTACTTTATATTTCATAAAACTCACACAAGAAATCGGAGAAGCCTATAAACTCGGTCTGCTTGTTGGCCCTAAAGGCGGGCTCCTTGAAGTACATATTTACCACCGCCACACTGCGCTCCACGTACGCATCCGTGAAATTCCAGCGGCCATTTGGATGCGTCTGCCGGAAGCCGTCGTGAGAGATCTTTGTGGAATACGCAATACCGCTGAAGTTTAAGTCGAAGCAAGAGGGCAGACACTGCTCCAGGCAGGACTCCATTGCCTCGATGGTCCTGAAACGGATTAGCTCCACGCACTCCCGCTTGCCCACCGGACAGGTGGTGTCGTTCCAGTTGAGTCGCGGCATATAGTAGGTCACGCAGCCGCAGTGGCGGAGCAGCCACCCGGAGAGGCATTCCGCCACGCAATTCCTCTGCGTGTAGTGGGCGAACCAGCGGAGCTTTAGCTCGTTTCGGAACACACATCGCCGGTACTTGCGGTCCACCCAACGCAGATGCTTTTCCGTTAGGATCTTTGCCGGATCTATACGCAGTTTTGTCTCCATGCCGGGCGCCAGCAGGACTCCGGTCTCCCGAACATTTGGCGATTCGTTGGGACTGTGAAGGGCGACCTTAAAGCCAATGCTACTCGACGACGAACAGTAGTAGGCATCAGCCTGGACATCGAGGGTCAGGGATAGTCCCAGAGACTCGCCCGTGCCCTGGGCGCGACGTGGATAGAGGGATATACCGTCATCCGTTTGAGAGCCACGCCGACGGTAGCCCAACTCGGCGTGCCAATTAACTGACTGGAAACCCAACGGCAGGGACATATTGCGATGGGAAAGAGGAACGCTGTGAATTAAATTAAAATATATTTAATTAAATTAATTAATTTTTGCGGCTAACTAAGCCAAGATGCAAACCTCACAGATTTAGTGGCAAGACTTAAAAGGTAAAAGGACCTAAGCTTCGGTTTGTAGTCCCATTTTTGGAAGCTTTATAATAAATATATTTCTATATTTTAACTTAAAATATTTTACATAAAAGGTAAAAGGAACTAAGCTTCGGTTTGTAGTCCAATTTTTAGAAGCTTTATAATAAATATATCTTTATATTTTACCTTTTTCTATACATGAACCTTGGCTGAAGCATATTGAAGACACAGCAGAGACCCTCATCGGTGACAATGGGATGAAATAATCGAGCACATTCATAGTCGTCGGCGCCAAAATGACAAGCAATAACCATCGATTTACAGGGCTGAGAAATCTATGAAATAAGACAAGTTATTTAGAAGTATAGACTAAAACTTGTTTTTAAATACTTTAAAGCTTAAGCTAGTTTTTCTTTTGTTACAAAATATTTCCTTATTCCACTCACATTCAGTATAAACTCCTCCCAGTTTGAGGAATTCCCGTTGACCATTTTAAGATCCATTCGTCTGCGGCACAGCGACTGCAACATGGCAAACTCCACAGAGTTATTGGCCAAATTGTTGACCCTTTCGGCCAGAGCCTGATTCAGGTTGCAGATGGTCACCGCCGGAAAGGGTTCATCGGTTATGGAAGTCAGCTCCGGATCAATGCCCACAATCACCGGCGTGGTGTTCCACTTGTCGAAGGCGTCCTGTATGAGATAAATGGCAAAGGACAGAACCGCTAGCAAAGCTATGCCGAAAAAGAATCTGTAAAATATATACTAAGTATTAAAATAAGTTAAATTAAGTTTTTAGTATTGTTACCTATCGCTGCTGCGCAATTTGCTGTTGTTAATGTACTTCAGGCCATGAATGGTGGTATTGCGACAAAATTCATCAGTATTTCGGGATAAAATGCGACGCCAAGTGGTCCATGAGATCCTTAAACCTTTTGGCTGAGGTTTGGTAAGATTTTTTTGGGCCCTAAAAAGACCTCGCTGCCTGCTTCGTGGCACTCGCATCTTCGACCAAATGAGCACTAGATGTGAGGCCACTGGAAACTCGGGTATTTATATTAATCAAAAATGCATTTTTCAATTTGCAAATTACTTAAATTGTTTATTTAATGTCAGCTGGTTGGGTGGGCAACTTCAATAGACCACAAGTTGTTATGGGTTTTTATAATAATAAGAAGCTATGTTATGGTTTTAAAAACATGTTTATGTAACAGTGAATTGACAGATATATTTTTTTATTTCCTTATTTTGTCTGCGTTGTAAAAACAAATATTACGGGCTCACGATTTTTTAGTTTCTCTCAAATATTTTTTCATTTCAACGCTAACGAGAAGATAAAAAATTTTTTTCATACTTCTTCATACATTTATAATTAATCTTCATAAATTTGTAATTAATCAAGAATACAATTTGTTCATCATAACTATAAAAATATCAGAATAAAATTATGAAAATTATTATTAGAATAGTAATACTGTGGACTTGAAAATTATTTATTTAAATCTTCATAAAAATTAAAACATACTTTTCTGTAGAGAACTAAAAAAGAAAGAAAAATGTTTAACTCTCTGTTTTGAGAACTAAAATAGAAAGAAAGAATTTTCAATTTTCTATTTTGTCATCCTTTGTGCGATATTAAATACCTTTTTTGGGCAACCTAATCAGAGCTCAAGCATTTTGTAATAAGGACCAAAACACTTTTCAGATCCTCAAGCGTACTGTATTGCCTTTAATTAGAAGATTTTTCGGTTACAAACGAATGCCTCATTAGGAGAAATGGAGAACTGACACAGAAATAGAAACAGGAACCCAAGTGAAATCCCGGCCAAAAAGTGGAAAACGTAACCGAAGCAGGAGAAGAAGTTCCTCCTGCAGGACCAAAGGCTCAAGTTTAGTACAATCAACATGGTCAAAACCCACACACACACACCGAGAAAGAGAGGCAAAGAGTTGAAAGACAGAGAGAGAGAGAGACAGACGGTGGGGAACCACAGAAAACGACACTTGAACGAAAATCAAATTAAAAGCTTCAATGGAAACAGACGAGAGATGGTCGGTCACTGCTGAGGACCTGCTCTGCTTCTTCTGCTAGCCACATGTCACCATACGGCACCTGCACATCCGTTCGTGCACTGACAGAAAATATTAGTAACAAATTAACAAATCTAAGGGTATATTTTCAAGGTATGCTAAGGATCTACATACATATATTTATCGTAAGAAAAGGTAAACCATTTTTATTATATTTGGAAATAATTAAAAATTTGATATATCAAAATTTTGGATATTGATAAATATTGCCGTTAATTTTAAAATATCGATATTATCGTAATAAATTTTAAAATATATTTATTCAATTATTGGTGTTTTTTTTAAACAGAATAATCAATTTATTGCACTGTTAATATATTGGTTTAAGGATTTATATTTATCGAGAGAAAAGACAAACAACTGATTTTATATATATTTATTATATTGAAAATAATGGAAACTTTAATAAATCGAAATTTGGAAATTTTGGATATCAATAAATATTTACTTTAAATTATAATATATAATATTCGAAATAAATATAAATTTATTTATTTATCAAAGAGAATTATCGATTTATTGCACTGTTAAAATATCGATTTATATATCAAGAGTTGAGCCAAATATCTATAAAGTTTACACCTAATTAGTTCACATATCAAGTTAAATTTGAAAAGTAATAAAAACAAAACTTTTTAGAAATCAAAAAGAAATACAATGAAATTTCATTTTTCTTTTTTTTAAACGTAAAATCTGTAAAACCCAACATGCACACATTTTCGATCAGTGCATCCACACGCACTTTGTATGACTTCATTGAAACAAGTTCATAAAACACTTAACCTGACCGGACTGACCAAATGTCCCATGGGAATGCCCGAATGAACCGAACTGGTCTTGTTGACTTGTTAGCAGTTGATGCCTTGCAACTCTCTCTCACTGAGACCGAGGCCACGGAGCCACCCTGCCACACTGCCAAGGACTACCTACGGAGCCACCTTCTACTACTACTGGTGGCACCCGGACCACCGGATGTATCCGCATCAATGAGTGACCAGGCCGAAAGTTTCCCTCCGTCTCCGCCTATAACTCCATCTCCATCTCCTTCTCCATCTCCTGCTCCTGCTACGTCAGCCTCGAATCCGATTTCGACTCCTACGGCTGGGGCATCATCAAAAGTTACCAGCAAATTGACCTAATCTATGTACATATGTCTGGCGTGGTGCGGTGCCTATACTTACATGTGTATGTATGTGATAAGGGCTGTATGAATGTGCACTGGGAGAAAAATTGGGGAAAAATTTGTTTTTTTTTTAGGGCGATTTGCCTGAATATGAGGAAAACTTTTCTTAAATGTAAGGTACATTTTTCATATATTTAGAAAGAAAGTTCTTAGTTTTTAGTTTTGGCCATTAAAAAAGGTATTTTTTTTTAATTTATGGATGATTTTTAATGAATTAATTGGTTACTTTTAGGGTAAGGAAATATCAACAGTAGGGACTTGCTCCTTATGTAGTAGCACATACATATCTAATATGACCGACAACTAACACCGTATGTCCTAGATGTTAGAACCAGTTGGAAATTGTAAGCGCACATTTGCAATATTTTTCAGCGATTTGGCCATGGTTCTACGACCAACCATCCGTGGACTAAGAAAGAAACTAAACGAAGCAAATCAGAAAATTTAGGGTACTATAAAGAAAATACTATGAATACTATGAAGAAAATACTATGAATTTTATGAAGAAAATACTATGAATATTATGAAGAAAATACTATGAATACTATGAAGAAAAATACTATGAATACTATAAAGAAAATACTATGAATACCATGAAGAAAATATTATGAATACTATGAAGAAAATTCTATGAATACTATGAAGAAAGTACTATGAATACTATGAAGAAAATACTATAAATACTATAAAAAAAAGAAAATTACACCTAAAAAATATTATTTAGAGATTTTTTTTACCCAAGACTAAGATAAGTATGTATATGCATTTGAGATTAATGATATATTTCTTTTCTTTCCTAATATATATTTGTTTTAAATTTATGGGAAAACTATAAATTTGTCAAATGTTTTGATATTAAAATATAGTGCTTTGAGGTGTATTGAAGTAACAATGAAATAGTGAAGCTACCTAATTCATTTTCTTTTTTACTTTACGATGTGACTTTTTTATTATTATTTTTATTATTCCTTATTCCTTCCATTCCTTATTCTTTTTTTTACAATTTATGAATGTTTGACAATTTGTTTGCAGTGCTTTTTTGTGGAGGCTATCTAACTCCACGATTCTGAGGAGCTGGAAAGGAGTTGGTGCCACCGCCCGCTGTGCCCCGCCATTAGAAATCGCTTAGGCCGATGGCGACGATGCAATTTACGGCGGCTAATAGCAGACAGATGCCTCCTCCACATGCATGTATGTATGTGGATATATATATAGGGATATAGGCATATATATACCAAGTACATACAGCCTTGAGTCGTGTGCGTAGAGTGCGTTTTTAGGGATGTCAGTAAAAGTTGGCTGACAGGCCAAAAAATCTGGCACTACTGTGTGTCAAGTGGTTAATTTCATTATAATATAACTAGTTAGAGAACTACAACTATAATTCTGATAAGTTTGTAATCTACGTAAAACGATAAGCTAAAAATTATAAAATTAATAAATTTAGTAAAAGAAATTGACTAGAATTTGGCTATTTACCTAAAGAATTGCTGTTTTCTCAGTTGTAAAAGAAATTTGTTTAATGATATTCTATAGTTTAATTAATAAAGAGTTTAGTTTTATTGCAAACTTAATTTTCAGTTTAAACATTTCGTTTGTCACACTTCTTCGTGGGCAATTTTTAAGGCCGCAAGCAAGCCAAACTTCCTTTTTTTTTTCCGGTTTTCCCGACTTTTCCAAAGGAAACATTTACTTGGTTTGGGGGAAAGCGAAATCGTCGAACAGCATCGTGAAAAATCATAACTTACCCCATGAACACATACACACACACATATATATATATATATACTGGACTGTGTGTGTGTGTGTAAAAAAATCTGAAAATGATAGAAAAATGATTAATTGCAGTTGGCAGTAGTTCAGCAGTCAGTTACTGCTTTTCCCGCTGCTGCTGCGGAAAATGCAGAAAATGCAGCCCAGTAAACCTCAATGTGTGTGTGTGTGTGTGTGTGTGTATGTCTGTGTGTGTTAGCATTCATGGCTGCCGTAGGAGTGTGAGTGTGTGTGTGTGGGGGATTTCCCTTCTCCGATGCCATATTTTTCCTTTTCATATTTACTTGGGGCATTGTAATTCCGATTAACAACTTAACCAGGCTTAAAAAGGAACTTTTAAAATAATATATAATTTTTTGTTTACATATAAAACTAAAAAAATAATTTTTTTTATAAACTTTTAAATACTTTTTTAAAACTAATAAATAGTTTTTATTTGGAACCTTTAAAATAATAAATAATAAAATCATAAAATTTTAAACGCTTCTTGAAAACTTGAAAACCAATAATTATTAAATATAAAAAATATGTACAATATTTTTTTCTTATAAAATGTTTAACGCTTTTTTAAAACTTTAAAACTAATAAATATATTTTTTTATACATTTAAATCTAAATAATAATTATTTGTAGAAGTTGTTAAGCGATTTCCTTTTAGATTTTAGCACTAAATAGTAATATTTTTTTAACATTATCACTTTTGGTCATAAAATGACCATTACGTTCAGTTTTTCATCGTTTTCTTTATTTTAGAATATGTTTATAAAACGTTAAAAGTTTTTATTTGTTCATAAAAAAAAACGTATAGAAATAAGAAGATAGTTAAAAATTGATATTAAAATAAAATTTATTTAATTTAAATTTTTTGTAAAATCCCTTTTTAAACATTTTTCTTTACTTTGCTTCTTAGTTCATAAAAAAATTAATATTAAATATTTAAAAAAAAAACATATAAAAATAGTGAAGGAATAAATAATGAAATAATGAAATAATTTTACCACATTTAATACACATTTGTCAAACTATCATCTTTTATTCTTCTATAAAATCAGTCAAATGAATTTTCTCTAAAATCCCTTCTCTGAAAAATATTTATTTTAAAATTTTCAATTGAAAGCAATAATTTTGGAAGGGTATTCAATTTTCCACTGTATTCTTTTGGCTTTCCTTTTCGTTTTTTTCCTCTTTTTTTTTTTTAAGCACAACAGCAGCTGACTGCAGCGATATTAATGATAGATATGCGTTCGCTTCAATGCTCGACTGCCTCACCCCCCTTAGCCGATGCTACTCCGCTTTTCCCGCATTTCCCGCTTTTCCCCCATTTCCCGCTTTCTCCTTCCGTTTTTGCGCCTGAATTATACGATAATATTCCTGATATTTTCTCGGGGCGTCTGCTTTAAATGGGGGCGTGGCAGAAGTACTATGTATTATGTATGCGGAATATAAATCGGTGTGGCACTTAAACAGCAATTACAACCAGTAAAAAATGTTGCTAATAAATTGTTGTATTTAATAATATAGAAAACTTCAATTAGTATAGATTTTATATTGATTTAAATATGTATAAATTTAATTAAAGATAAAAAAAATATGTATATTAGATACAAATTTAATAATATTGAGACCACACCTCATTTTAAAGAAGAATAAATGAAGTTAAAGCGAGTTGAGATTTTATTTTATTCCCTTTAAAATGCTTTTCACATTTCTAGATTTCTCTTGATAATTAATCAATTAAAACACATCAAATTTCCCAAAAACGAGGTCAACAGATAAATGAATATTAAATTAGGAACCACACCAAAAAAAAAACTGGGCCTTTCGAAAACAAACTAATGTGAGTGCGAAAATGCAGTAAAATGCTTTATTTTTCGCACCAAAATTTAGCCCTTGTCCGTGGGTCCAGATGTCCGCAATCTGTCCGTAAATCTGTCCGTTTTGTCCGTCCGCCGCCGTGTTGTGTCCGTTCATTGTGTTCGCATCGTTGCCTTTTTGGCACTAATTTCCATTTATTCATTTAGTTGCAACATTCATTTCGGCAGCCATTCACACAGACTCTCAGACGCAGAGAGTGTGCGAGTGCGGGGGGAAAACTCTAGGAAAATGATGAGTAGAAGAGGGGAGGGGAGGGGGCGGGGTGGTTCACATTTATCAGCACAAAGCAGTGCAGTTGGACACCCGGCATGCCCCCACCATGATGAGTTGGTTAAGGAGTGACAAAATGTAACTCGGTCGAAATGTGACAAAAAAGGTCATATGGCAGAAATAAAACAAACAGAAGGAAAAATAAGGAAAATGACAGCCAATGCTCTCCTCTCTCTCTCTCTCTGTCGCTGTCACTTTTCCCTCCCCCCATTTCCCTCATTTTCCCCATTTTCCCCCATTTCCCCTCCCCTAAAATGTAGCTGGGATGCTGGTGCCAAGCCACGAGTCGAGTTCCCATGGGTTTTTTGTTTGTTTGCGGCTGCCTGCGAGTTGGGGCCGCCTGATGAAAGGGTTCTAAACTATTTTCAAACTATGTATTTAGCGTGCATTATATAGAGAGAGCGACAGAGCAGAGTTAGGGGTGTAGAGGGGGGGTCAGGGGTCAGGGGTCAGCCATCATCATCATCAGCAGCAGTAGCAACAGTAGTAGAAGCATCATGAGTTGAAGTCGTCATCTTTGTGCCGGGTCGGCAGCTGTTTTTATGATGTCCCCTTTTGGCACAGTGGGACTTGAGGTGAAAAATGCTTCTTAAGAAAAAAATATAACAAATAAATAAAATAAAAAATAAAAACAATATTTCTAGATACTTCTCGATAATAAAAAAAGTGAAAAAAATATAATTTCCCTTTTCAATTTAAATAAATTTGTTATTAAAATTAACATTGCGCTCAATATCATTTTGAAACTATTTAAACTATTTAAACCATAATTTATTAACATTTTAAGTATTGAACAAATTATTTTTGCTGCCGCTCTTTTTTTTATAAGAATTGAAACCAACTTGACTCTAACTTTGAGGGATCTTATAAATTCTTGAACAAACCTACATTTAAAGGTAAAATACTGATAATTTTCAAAAAATATAACAAAAAATTTTATTTAAAGAACTTTCTCTATTTCAAATCGATATTGTTTCTATATATCAAATAAATTATTGATTTATTAAGAGAATGTGGCATATTTGCTTTAAATATCGATTTGGTATCGATATAACGATATTTCCTGCCATCCCTAATAGGTAAGAAAGGAAAACAGACTGTAGAAACAATATACTGCACTTGTTTATCAGTGTTTGGGTTAGTTTAAATCTCATAAAAGTTTATTTAAAAATAAATAAAATAATATTATTTAATATTATAATTAAATATGTATAGCTTAGTTTGGATACCTGAGCAAGAAATGGTATTACTAAAAATCTGTTAACAGTACAAGCAAGTTATTTGCACTTGTCTAGCTGTGTTTCAACTATTTATATATTTTATTATGTTTAAGGTCTTTATTTAAATAAAAAAAAACAATAAAACTTACATAGTATAGTAGATCTGCAATATACTTTCGATAACTAATCAAGAAATGGTAACACTAAACATACCTAAGTATATATAAACAAAACATTTTAATATATTAAGTTTTTAAATTAAAAAGCAACTTCTTTGTATTTTACTTGTATAAAGGCTTTTGATAATCTCTTTGGCACTCCTCTTTATTTATTTAGTAATTTTTTAATAATTAAATGCCTGTTCACCAACTTTGTGGCCCAGTGTTCGTTTGTGGACTCAGACTCATATAGTTGGACCCGCACTCGGACTCGGACCTCGAGCCTCGAGCCTCGAGAGGAGTGATGCCCACTTGTAACATATTTTTTGGGCACCGGATTAGTTGCACGTCATGTTGCCACTTGAAGTGTTTATGTGAATGGAATGAAAGGGTATATACGTATATATATATATATACATATATTTATCGCACATATCATGCGACACTTAATAAAAACAATGTGCTCAACATGCCGCCTTAAATGGAAATCCATTTTCACTCCTTTTTGTGCTCCGCCTCGTACCCGTCGTCCTTGCTGAAGGAGCCGAGAGCTTCCCATTCTGTTTGGCTTTTGTTTTCCGAGTTATTTAAATGTCTGCATTTGTGCTCCGCCTCCAGCTTCCCTCTTCTCCCCTTTGGGTTCCTTCTTGGCTCTATAAATTTATAATTAATTGTTTTAAAGCTTCTTCTCGCTGTCTGTCCGCTTTTTGTGCCGAGTGCCGAGTGCCGGTTTATCCAATGGGACATTATAACATTTTGTGGTTTTCCATTTGGATTTCACACGATTCCAAAGCCCCTTTTTGTCTGTTTGCTTGCCTTATTCTTATGACGATTATAGATGCTGCTTCTTAATCGTTTTAGTAATTAGTAAGTTGGTGGTTTCGTTGATCCCGAAGTGGAAAATAAAGTGGATTTCTGGATGTGGATATAGGTCATGTGGAATATTCGTTGAGCAAAAGTCCTTAATCAAGAAAATTAATAGTGGTTGTGTGGGTTTCTTAAGGAAAACTACTATAAATGCTTTAAATCACAAATTTTAAACCTTAAAGTTTAAGTCTTGAATTAGTTTAAAATTAATTTCTATAATTTCTATAAATAAATAAAAATCTGTGAATATAATTCTTAACTAAAGCAGTTCTATTTCAGTTTCACTCTACCTCCAATGTTTTCTTTTTTTTTTGGGGGACAAGCAATCATCAGCAATCGTTAAAATTATTATGAAACTGCGAGAGTAACGAATGACAATAACTTTCGAGACAGTGGAGCTCCCCTCAGACGGTTATAAATCTTTCAATTTTTTTTTGCTTTGTTTTCATCTCCGAGCATCCTATGTACGTGCTCTGCGTTTTCAAGATATTTCATTGCTAGACAAGTGATTGACTTAATGCTAATTCGCGACTCAATTGTTTCAAATTTTTGGCCCAACCAAACAAGTGCAGCTTCAAATGGACAGGGCCGGCACTGCGAGAAGAGTTTTGCTAAAAGAAAACATAATTCAATGTAAATAATGAAATATTCGTTGATGGCAAAGTCAAAAATAATATTCCTTAAGCAGTTTAATTTTAATTTTTGGCTGGAAAACATTTATTATATGTTTTTTTTTTGCCAGAAAATAAACTTAAACTTTAAAACATGCTTAAACCAAATTGTTAATTCCTAAAAATTTTATTCCGTTTATTATTATATTTTTTGGCCAGAAAATAAACTTAAACTGAAAACTTAAAAA
Source organism: Drosophila punjabiensis (assembly GCA_008042585.1). Taxonomy (NCBI): domain Eukaryota; kingdom Metazoa; phylum Arthropoda; class Insecta; order Diptera; family Drosophilidae; genus Drosophila; species Drosophila punjabiensis. The sequence goes on from VNJR01007841.1 coordinate 47,534, forward strand.
CAAGCTTAAAAGAAATTGTTAATTCTTTAAAATATTGTTTCGTTTATGGTTATTTTTTATGGCCAGCAAATAAACTTAAACTTTAAACTTAAAAAAACATGCTTAAAACAATTTGCTAATTGCTAAAAATATTATATTGCTATATATTATTTTTTGGTCGGAAAATAAACTTAAACTTAAAACTTAAAAATATGCTTAAAATGTAAATGTAAATTCTTAAATATATGGTTTCGTTTATTGTTCTTTTTTTTTTTGGCCAGAAAATAAGCTTAAAATAAAAATTACTTATAAATGGTAATAATATATAAATAAAACTTAATATTGATTAAAAGAATAATTTTTTTTTATGTTAAATTTGTTCTTTTATGTTATAAAAACATTTTGGTCTTGAAAACTACATCATAAACTAACAAAATATTTATTTGTATATAATAATAAATAAAGTCATTTATAATATTTTTTTAAATAATTTAAAGAATTAATTTAGTAATTATAGTGGTTTCTAAAGCGTAATAATTTATTTCAAACTTTAATTTTAAATCTTGTTTCACTTTAAAGTTATTTATTATTATTATTTTAAATTATTAATTTGTAATAAATTCAGTTGTTAGTTCACCTAAACTTGGCTAAAAAAGTTAAATAATTATATAAGAAAAAATCGATGCTTCTCTGCTCCATTTCTCTGCTAAATTTCTCACAGTGCATGTAACGATTGTGCAGACTAGAGAAGAATTTCCGGGAGTGAATGGATTTTGGATGGTTTGGGGGAAAGGACAATAATGTCGCCTCGTTGCGCTGTAATCCACTCAAGGCGCTTGGCCACTTAAGGACATACCAACCGTCCGCTTGTCCGCTTGTCCGTCTGTCCGCCAGTTTTGTCCGTCCAGCGGCAGAGAGACAACAACAATTGACGAAATTGTTTTCGTGACTTAAATTTTTGCGTGCTGCTGTCGCTGCTGGTTGGGACGTGTTTGGAAAGCATATGATGTGATTTGCCATCAAATTGAGTTGTCTTGTCCCCGTCCCTTCATATCTATATATATATATATACTTCTATATAGCCCTCGAATATCCGCATATATATATATAGATATATATATATATATATAGAGAGCCTGGGCAGAAATGCAATTAAATTTGGAAAAATATCAACAGCCAAGAGGAATAATAGTTTATAATGGCAGTGTGCTTTATGACAGGCTGAGGGGCAAAAGTGCCTGGGTTGCCTTTAAATAAATACTCGAAACACACACACCCCTCGTTCTGTGTGCTGCTGTGTGTACTTTGAGATGTGGCAAGTTTGCCAAGGAAATGGTTGTGGAAATGGAAATGGAAATGGAGAAACTGGAACTCTCCTGCAACTCTCTCACCGAGATGCTAATGCCGCCAGAAAAGTCTTGGGCAAATTCTGCTCGACCAAGTTAAGTAGTGAATGGTACAGCTACAGTGCGAGACGGTTGTATAAGAACAGAGAAAATTATTGGAATTTTAACACTTACATAATTTTATTCCCATTTAAATAATTTCTATGATTGTTTTTTTGTAAGGAGGGTTTCTTAAGGGTTGCAAATAAAAATAATATATTTTAAGCCGCATTTAATAGATTTGTTATTATATTTTATATATAGATTCTGAATATGTTACTAAAAAACCGATCTAGATTTAAGCCTGTAATTTCTCACCCACTTAGGGACACTCGCCTATATCCTTGTACACATTTTGTTGAGCAACTAAATTACACAATGTTAATATTTGCTATGTAAATATGCAACCGTGTGAGAATGGTTGGATAAATGGAATAGATGGATGCCTGGATGCCTGGATGGATGGCGGAATGGATGGAAAGGAAAGTGCAGCAACAGCAGTAGCAGCAGCAGCAGCAACGCCTACGGATCCTTCTGTTTATTTCTTATATCCACAGAGCCACCACACAAAAGGCCTACACACTTGACACTGGCACACAGCACACTGGCTCACCGAAAAGGACTCTCTATTTAAATAAACCGAAAACAAAAACTTGCCACAATTCCAGCAAATTCTCAACAACAATAAAAACAGCATCAGCAGCAGAAGCATCAGCAGCAATGACAAAATTGCTCTGTTCTATGCCTTTCTATAGGGTATATCCCCCGGGGACTAGCAAATTCCAAGGAAAACATTACCGCACCGAGAGAACAGCTTGTAAATGCATATATATAGTGTACATATATATATATGTATGCATATATGCTAACATCGGTCTTAACATCCCACAAAGACCTTATCGAAACAAACAAGCAAAATAACACAACACAACACAGCACAGGACAACGCAGTAGCAGAAGAGGAGTAACAGGAGTTGAAAATCACACAAGGACGCGGGGTCGTATACGTAACAGCTTTCCGTTTTGGCTCTCAGATTACGTATACGACGTGATGGACACACGAAGTGGAATGTACAAGTTTTTACCAATTGGTGTTAATTTTAGTGAAAAATTAAGATTACGCAAGTCTTTTATGGGGAATATTTAATAAAATAAGCCATGAATTAAGTCAATTAAATTTATTAATAATATTATAATAATAATACAAAAAACAAAGACAAAGAAAAAAATCTTTTAAATTTTAATAATTAAATTAAAACCTTTCTTGTTCGATGTCATAAGTTATTTTGGCATTTTTATATAAGGTGAACATTTATTAAAATAAAATAATTTATAAAGTATACGCCATAATTAATGCAGACAAAAGAACAAAATCCTTTCTAATAAATCCTAACTAATTAATTAAAACCCTTTCTTGTTTGATGTCATTGGTTATCTTAACCCTTTTATGTTAATTAATTTAAAAAAATGATGTATTAAGTATACGCCATGTATTCCAATTAAATAATTATTATATAACAAATATTTCAAATCTTTTCCAATAAATTCTAATTAATTAACTAAAATCCTTCTTGTTTGATGTAGTTAGATACTTAAACCATTTTATATTAATTAATAAAAACAATTAATTATTAAGTAAAGCTATGGATTCCAATTAATTAATTATTATATACAAAATAATTAAATCTTTTCAAATAAATTCAAAGTAATCACTTAAAATTAAACAAAATAAATAATGCAAACAAAATAATTAAATACTTTCAAATAAATCCTAATTAAGTAATTAATACCCTTCTCCTTTTAAGTTTAACCCATTTATTGATGGTCAATTTATGGGTTAACCTGTCCACATCCTTGATGGGCATCAAAGCGTAGCTCCTCCAAAATTTATAGCCAGTTCTCACCTTTCAATCTCAGACCTGTGGCCCCTAATGAATCTCCGAGAACTTTTCCCCAACGGGTGTGTGTGTGTGTATGTGTGTGCAGAGTGGAGATCTGGGAAAATGGGAAATCCAGTTTTCCTCCTCTGTTCGTCCGTTCATTCGTTCGTTCGTTCCACTTGCACTAAGTGCGAAGACACTTTAGCAAACAATTAATTGCCGTTAGCGGCTGCTGGCGACACACCTACCCAATTCATTTTCCACCCCCCAACACCCACCACCCACCACGGGGGGAAAATCGAGAACCTGTGATGGGAAAGCGGAAAATGCAGAGGAGCTGGGTACACGGACACAATGAAGACAGCTGCCAAAAAAGGCGTTACGTCGCCAGTTAAATGAAGACTTTGCCTTTGGGAGTGGGAAAAACTGAGGAAGAGTGCTGGAAAATGCTGCAAGGATGAGGGGAGGGGAGATGCAGGGCAGGATAAATGGGAGCCAGGATTCGGGAGCCGGGAGCCGGGAGCCGGTCCAAAGGAATCAACGGCATTGGGACAGAGACAGAAGGGTTATCATTACTTCCACATAATTTAATTTCGGCAGGCCAGCGACCATTTGCATTTCAATACCCAATAAGGGGGGGTGAAAACCACCTCCCCCCGCAAGCCGGCCCAGGCGCGGGCGGAAAACTAGAATACCAGGAAAATTTTAGAGGCAACTCTGCGCCTGCTCTTCCTTTCTATTTTTTTCATCTTTTGGTTTTACTGACCAGCAGAAGGAATCGGATTTCTTTCTCGCACACAAAGTTTTTGGCTGGCCCTGCTCGTTGCACAAACTGAATTGAATCACCCAAATTATTATCCCCGCCGATCTCTCTCTAAGTTTTTACACTGCAAACAATTGGGGTTTCATTAGGAATGATTGGTATTTAAATGTGTTGATTATTAAGGGTACAAGAAATGACAAATATATAAACTAAATATTTAATTAAAGAGATATATGAGTCAAGTTTAATTATCAACTACGTTTGTTTAATAAATAAATAAATTAACAAATAAATAAATCATGTCATAAATAAATGAATAAATAAGGAAGTTTAAAAATAAAATAATGACATAATTAAGTATACATATATAGAAATAAAAAAATAAGGAAATATAGAAAAAAAGGAATAAAAAAAAGAAGTAAACCAAACAAGAAAATGAAGATATAAAGATATATAAAATGAATAAATAAAGAAATGAAGAAATGAAAAAATGGGTAAACGAAGAAATGAATAAATGAATAAATAAAAAAATTAAGAAATAAATAAATGAAGAAATAAAGAAAAGAAAAAGAAATGAAGAAATAAAGAAATTAAGAAATAAAAAGATTTAGAAATGAAGAAATGTAGAAATAAAGAAATGTAGAAATGAATAAATGGACAAATGAAGAATTGCAGAAATGAAGAAATGAAAAATTGAATCAATAAAGAAATGAAGTAATTTTGAAATTAAGTAATGAAGAAATGCAGACATGAAGAAATGGAGAAATAAGGTAATGATGGAATGGAGAAATGAAGTAATGAATTACTATAGAAATAAAGAAATGAAAAATGAAGAAATAAGCAAAATAAGAAAATAAGCAAAATTAGGAAATAAAGAAATGCAAAAATTTTAAAATGAAGAAATTAAGAAATTAAGAAATGAATATATGAAGAAATGAAGCAATAGAAACATATATAACGATAGAAATATTTAAGTAAAAAAATATAAAATAAATAAAGAAAGAAGTTTAGAAATTAATAATCATATATTTAATTAGTTAGTTATTAAATGATTAATAATGTAAAATGTTCCACGAGGGTACTTAAATCACAATTAACTTGCTAGCTCTCATCTCATAATCTCATTAAGCCCTATTTTCTCTCAGTGTAATTGGTTAGTCCGTGGAGAGATGCTAACCGAGATGCCTGGACCGCTTTTCCACTGCCTTTCTGCTGCCACTGCTGCTGCTGCTGCTGCTGCTGCTGCTGTTGCTGCCAGATTTTCCATCATCATTCATAACAAAAGCAGTTGGCAGTTGCAGCCAGCCCCTCCCTTAAATTTACAACCCCCCCTCCCCCCCCTCCAATCACCCCTCCCACACACACTGGGAACATTTTTTCAACAATCTCTCTTTTCATTTTCATTTTTACACAGCCCGCTCTTTTTTTTATTTTTTGTATTTTTTGTGACATTTCCGTTTGCATTTGGCAAGCGGAAACGTCAGTAGCCCATTGGACAATCAAGCTGTGGACGTGGCCAGGAAAAGCTCTGGTTTTTCTTTTCCCCCTTTGTTGTTGTAATTGTAGTTGTTTGGTGTTTTTGTTGTTGTTGTTGTAATTGTTGGCAGTTGTTTCCCCTTGTTGTTGTTGTTGTTGTTGTCGGGGCATTGTTTGGTGTTGATGGCCGCTCATGAATAACAAATGCACACGGGGCTCAGGTGGATTGCCATCTCATCTTTTGTCCCCGATCTGGCCAACTCTTTACCCCTTTTTACCTTATGCCTAATTTTTTGTTCTGTTTTCTTTTTTCTTTTTTTTTTTTTTTGATACTAAATTGTCCATTGATTTGTGGTCAATCGAGTGCAAAGACGTCATCCATCGTTGGGTATCAAAAAAAAAAGAAGTAGAAGGGATTTATAAAGGAGAAAAGTAGAGCTTATTTGGAGATATCAATGCTGGGAAGTCTCTTGTTAATTATTTATTTATTTAGTTATTTATTTTATAATATTTTTACATAAGTTAAAATATATAAAGTGCAGTGCGTGTAATAATAATATTAAATATTAAATAATAATTCAAATATTTAGGATGTTATTTGTAAAGAACTTGAGCTGCGATTTATAAATAATCCCTTAAATGTAAAGCCTGAATTTAATGGTTCTTGTAAAAACTGAGAGTAAATACGTAACTTTTAGGAAATACTGTTAAACCTTTTGATAGAGTATAAAAATACAGTTGAAAAAAAAAAGAAAACAAAGATGTGTCCTGACCAATTAAATCATTTTGATAGCCAAATGCTGTACAAATTTAGGCTAAAGCCCAACAACACCACCACCATCGTCATCACCATCAGATTTGGCTCTTTTGGCTTTTGTGCTCCTTTGATTGATGTCGGATGAGTCAGAATCGAAGTCTGGATCTGGATTCGAATCGGGATTCGGCTTTAATCAAAGCCAAAACGTCAATTTCAGCTCGGTTTTTGGGTAATAGAAGGGAGGCACCGCCAGGACGATGTCTCATTGAAACGTCAATTGCATTTTACAATGGCCTCCTTACTCGCTGGCTTATAGCTCTCTCTCTCTCCGCAGAGTCCTCGATATATCCTCGATATTTCCTGTGCTCTTTTTTTTGTATTTGTTTTTTTTTTTTATTCGGCAACATCCATTGTGCGGCTGTCTCTTTCTATTTAGTCCTGTGAGTGTGTAAGTATTTCAATAAGTCCGTAAAATGGCTCAATATCTGATGGATTTGAATACCGCGCATTTGTTGGTAATTTTTGGGGTATGATGGGTGGGATTTTTTTATAAATTAAAGGTTGTATGTTCTAGTTTTAAGTGTTTAAAGAATAAATAAATTATACCAAAAGCTACCGAAATAATCAAAACAAAACTTATTTGGTTTTATTTAGTGTTAATCAATTTTGAATTTCTTTTAATTATAAGGTCAAAAAAAGGCTTCAAGGACCTATTTAAAAATAATTTAATGATATATAAGACATAAATATAAAAATATATATTTTTTAATATTTTTTTTAAGTATTTCCAAGTTCATCTTCTAACACATGAGACCATAAAATGTTCTAAAGAGCCACCGCTAAATTCCGCAGTTTCCATACGCATTTTTTTTTCTTGTTTCATGCATATTAATTATATAGATATTTGTATATATTAACCCGATTCATTTGCCAATTGCCATGGCGACATGCCAACGGATACTTTCGCGCTTTTATTCAAGCTCACATTCATTGTATGTGGCAATGTCCTGAATGTAATAATCTATTGAGCCGCTTCGATTTAATAACTGGTGCGATTTGCTGTTTGTCATATTTTACAGTCCCTGCAACGGGATAAAGAGCTGAGGGGAGCGATGCCAGAGGGGGGAGAGCTATAGAAATTCATTTTTCTGCAACGCGGACACTTTTTCAAATCAGGGAAGGGGAAACTCGAAATGAGGAGGGGGTTTTAAGCGAGGAATATATTTAATGTATATTTGAAATATATATTTATATTTTTCAATTCATAAAATAAAGGCGCAATTACAATTAATGGTAACTATGTATAATTTTTGGAATATATGTATATATTTTTTAATAATAATAATGATAATTTGTTATTCTTGTTATATTCTTTTTATAGTTGTTAGTACGTTGAAAGCGAGCAAAGAAGTGAACGAGTCTTTTCCGACCCTATAAATCATATATATTCTTGATCATCTTGATTTATTTGCAAAAATTCCCATTCAATATAATTATCCAAAATCCATACAATAATCGATATCAACTTATACGATAGATAATTCGATATTCTGTTTGGTATATCGAATCAATATAATCGGAAAACACACACAAATAATTCATATATACTATTTTCTAGCATATATTGCAATACTATCGATATTTTGATTTTAAATGCCATAATTTTCGATAACCTAACTATCGATCTATTTAAATTGTTACATATTTTTCATAAATATTCAACGTAGTAGTAGTAGTACTAGTATCCTAGTTTCATATCCCCTTTGGCGAAAGTACCACCTACGCCCCTGCCTCGGTGCATATCCCAGAAGGAGCTGAGCCCGGGGGGTGGGGTTAGCCTGCATTAACTAGAACCATCTGAATTGAAATGCGAATGAAAAATGTGCGCTCTGCACATTCTGTGCTGCCGATTGTCAAAAGCACTAATAAATTTCCACTTGCAGGCCCCAGGCCCCCTTTTTTCCCCCCCGGGAAAATGTCAGCCCCTGGAAACCCGAAAAAAAACCCATACCAGGTCCACAGCTTATTAGTCACCAGCGGCAGGTTTTGGTACATTTTCATTCAAAATTAATTCACAAGCGCTGTATAAATCATTTTTCTTCTTTTTCTGTTTGATCTGTTGGGACGCGGTGAATAAGTGCGATTGGCATTCGCAAAAATATATATATATATGCAAAAGTGTCACCTGAGTCGAATGCTTTTGCATTTTGAAAATATTATGCTCAAGGGATCTGTGGGAATGGCAGAGATCTTTCTTTAGAAAAAAAAATTTGTGCCAGGGACCCAGAAAATATTTAGAAAATTGCTTATGTTTCATATTATTTGTAGCTTAATTAAAACAACTTAATGATTAAATATAATAATAAATGAATATGTATCACTGGATAAAAGGGAAGTCGTCTTGATTTTAAATGTAATTTTCACTAAAATACAATGAAATGTACTTTATGCTAAATGCTATTCTGTTAATTAAATAAAACACAATGTTATTCGAATTGAATCCAAGGATGTCTTCAACTAACAGGTTAAATATTTACATTTACAATTGTAACTAGTTAATAATGCCACAAACTAAGCTTGTTTTGATTAATTAAGAAATCAAGTAAGACACATCAATTTTAGCAATACGATTTCTTGCCTAATTGTTTTCTGTGACAGGATAGACGTGATATTAAATGGAGCTTTGTTCAATTATCCAAAAGATTTCATGGACTTGGGGAAAGCACCTTGCTATTTAAACGTATTAAATCAATTAACTGCAAATTCAAGCTTGTGTGCGTTGCTAATAATAAGCTAAGCTGATTTTAGGCATACACCTGGATATTTTATCCAAAGCCAAAGTATCAGAATTCATCTCCGGAATGTGTAAAATGTATGCAAACATCACACATCCTGTGCGAAATTTAAATCCTGCAGAAAACCGATGCCTGAACCCGCTCCACCGGACCTATTTCAATTTATTCTGCAGTTGAGCACAGTTCTGTGTGGCTAATTACTGCAGCGTCCATAAATACTCACATTCTTCATTTGAAAAGTGTCAGGTTCAACAGGATAGTAGGAGTCCAGAGTCCAGAATTCAGAGTCTAGGGTCCAGGGCCCGAAGCCCCGAAGCCCCGAATCCGATGCCTCAATGATGGGGCAGCCAAATAAACAAGCGGTCGGACGCTGTCCCAGGCAAAACAAAAACAAATCGAAAAAGTTTTTAGAAATTCGAATCATGTAACGAAATACAAGGCAAAAATTCAAAAGTCCCAAAAACGGACACACTGACACAGCACGGGCACACTGAAGAAAAAAATCGATCAAGTATTCGGTTAGTTTAATTTGTTATGAGTTCGAAATAAGCAACAAATATAAATCAACAAAAATTAAGCGCTTAATATCTTATTGAAAATATCGTAAACTTTGATATATCGAAATTTTAAATAAAGAAAAATATCGCAAGGAAAATCAAAATATCGTTGAAATCGATTTATATCGATTTAATGGGAAAAATATCTGCAATATGTTTTCAAATCTATTTGATTATTAGTTATATTATATTGGTCCGATATATCAGAGAGATTATCGACTTATCGCACGTTTGCATATCGCCACGTTAAAGTATCTATTTATTTATCGACTCATTTGTGAGTTATCAATAAATTACTCATCGATACAATATTTAAATTTTGATTAATTTTTAACTACAATTCCAATACATTTTTATAGAAGTTAAAAAGAGTGTAAAAATACTTCTTGTTTTTTAAATGTAGGCATTTAATAAAATACATATTTTAAAATAATTTATTTTTGTATAGATATTTTTTTTCAGTGTAAACATGTACAAAATTCTTTAGACTTGAACAAGACTTTTGTGCACCCTTCAATGCGGTAATTTATGTGGGCGAGAAAGGGATGCAGCGAACTGCAGCAAGTGCATTTTGATGGTGTGTGTGTGGATGTGTGTGTTGGTGTGTGCGGGTGGTTGTGAGTGGGCGCAACATGTGCTTATAATTATGTTTTCTCTGTGTGCACATTTTTGTTGTTGTTCCATCCAGACACGTGCTGCTTTCCCTTGCCCTTCCAGTGTTTGTGCAGCGGGTGTGTGTGTGTGTGTGTGTGTGCACTGGCCTACGCCCATTGAATACGCACACAAATTACAAGCAAAAACACACGAAAATATTGCATGTATTTACGTGTACGGTGCTCGTTCGATGAAGTGAACACAAACAAATTTATAATAAAGTAAATATGTAAAAACAAATAACATACAAATTAATATCCATACATATATATTTAAATAAAATAAAAGAATTAATTACAATTTATGAACCCCCTGATGTATGCTATAGTTTTTTAAAGGCACTAAAATGCTGAATACTTTCACCCATGATCTTTGATTTTAACAATTAATTTGATTTTATTTTTTTACAGGACTTTCAAAATTCATTTCCCAAAGCCTGCACTGTATTTGAACAATTGGATCCCAACGAACCTGACCTCAAGCTGCCATTGTAGACGCTTAATTTGAGGTTAAAAGGGCCAGCAAATGCAAATGCAAAATAGGGGCCAACAATTTTTAGATGCAGGACCAAGCCTAAACGCATCAAACAATGGGATTGCAAAATGCTGACAAAGAAATGAGGGAATTTTTGAGTGGAAGAAAACGTTAAATAACAAATCTGGTTTCTTTTTCATAAACTATCTTAAACACAGAACACTCTTTTGGGAATCTCTTCTTAAAAATGTTATTTTAAGGACTTACAAACCTATCGAATTTATAAATATCGAAAAGTATTGTATTTAAGGTAATAATATCGATAATATCGAATTTTAGAACACTTTTTCGTAAGCGTATATACAACCAAATAGAATATCATCAAAAACCATAATATAGTCAAATTTGATCTCTCGAATATGGAAATATCAATAAATATCACATTTAAGGATTAAATATCGATATTATCGTAAGACGCACAGAAAAGGTATTAAATTTATTTGTCTCACATTCCTAAACGATCTTTATAATAAATAGTATATCTTTTATTCATAAATATATAAATAGCAAAGTTAAAAAATATATGTTTTATGAACCAAAAATATACATATTTTTATATTATTAAACCACTATTGATATATCGATATATGTATAATATTTAAAGTGAATATTTAATACTTTACCCAAATAACATTTGACTAAAGTATAAAGTTGGCTTTGAACTAATTCCTTAAACATATTTTAGGACTCGTTTCTTGAATTTCCCGGCAGTGATTTTTCGTTCTTGTGTTTTTCCAAGCTTTTTCTAAATTTTTATTTTTTTTTAGTTTTTAGTTTCTTCTTTTTGTATTTCCTGCCTTTGCAGGACGACAATTTACACCGTGCGCCACACGCAAAATGCTTGTCACTTGCAGCGATGCCAACAAAGAGCAGTTAACCACCCCCCCTCCAGTTTTAACACCCCCCCTCAGAAAGGGAGGGTTTTCCACGAGGGGGTGGGGGTGCGGGGGGTTAGGTGAATACGGCAAACATCTCCATTCAGCGATTTGTGCCAAATGTCGGCGGCCGCTGCTGTTGGCTTTTGTCTTTTGTATGCGCGCAGTGACCTGCAAAAATGGCAGACGTTCTCATTGTGTCCCGCATTGGCCCACCCATTTTTAGCCCTATCACCTCCCCTTTTCCCCCTGGATTTTCCGCCCCCCTTCTCAATTTCAGTTTGTTCTTAGCACCTGCAACTGGGCTGGTGGCCGAGCAGGAGGAGACAGAGGTAAGCGCCAACTTATCGGGCAGCCAAGTGCGTGGTCCTTGTCCATTTAGGATTCCCTCTCCCCCCCCAGCCACTTCTCTATGTTTGTGTTTTTCTGAACTATTTTGCCCCTTTTTTTCCTTGCTTTTCTCGCTCTCTGCATTTAATTTTATGCATCAAACCAAAATCTTTGTGATAAATGCAATTTTCTTTCGGCTTTGGAATTTATTAGATGCTTCTATTAATTATCCTGGTCTGTACATTGTTAATTCGAAAACGAAAAGTTTCTATCAAAATACTTTTATTTGACCCAATTAGAAAAATAAAAAACAAGCAAGGAATACAAATTGGATTGTATTTCCAGATCAGCTTGAAACTGGAAGTTTTTGGGATTCTTTTACTCTCTCGTATACTCTCCCATCAACGAGCTTAAACTTCGCCGTCTTCCAATATCACAGAGCGAACTTTCTCCCGGTGGCTGGAAATCAGTTCCCACAATGCGGCCGGACAAAACGGAGGGAAGAAGAATACAAAAAGAAAAATCTCCACTTGAGGAGATCGCGGCGGTACGAATAAACGAAACGCGGTGGATTTTATTATATGTGTGTATGTATGTAGCCAAGATCAGTGCGATTTGTTCTGGCTAGTTTATGACATTTTGTATATTCCCTTCTCTTACGTGTGTCGCAAATGTGCAAAAATGGAAAAGAGAGAGGGAGAGAGAAAGGAAGGAGAATTCACCGTTAGGACCTGCAGCAGTTACAGTGTAAGCGAGTGAGTGGAACAACAATATTTTCTTATTACCCCAATCCTCGTATTTATCTTCTTTGCGCACCCATTTTTGTTCTTCCTTGTTTTCGAATATTTATTTCGTTTTGGTTGTTTTCGCCCTCTCTCGAAAGTGGAACCTAAGACGGAGGGAGAGCCACTTAGGAATACGATCTACTCTTGTAGTTGTCAATTTTGACATTTGCATAAGGGGAGCGCTGCCCTTTGTTAACTTTTTTTTTCGGAAAATTATAAATTGTTTAAACCCTTTATTTAAACCTTTAAATTAAAGATGTAATTATTGTACACAATTTTATAATAATCTTTCGAGTTTATAAATAAAGTGTATCCATTTGTTGTTATTTAATTTATTTTTCTTTTTTTTTCCAAAATTAATTAATTTGAATTAGCAATGTACAGACCAAGATCTTTTAGAATCAGATGCGTTTAGTCTCTGGGGTTTTTTTTTTGTCGACCCGAGTAATTAATTAATATATTTTTATAGTTTGCTCAATATTTCCTATAAATTTAATAATTATTAATATTTGTAATATATAAAATGCATTTTTTTTCACTACTTTTCCGGTGGTTTTCTTTGACAATTTAATATTTGCACCAAAAGTGCAGCTGCAGTCGCTGCTGCCCTTCCAGTTCTTGTCTTTCGTCCTGTTCTGCTCCTAGGACCTCCGCTATCTTGTTCCTCTGCTTATTCCGCTTTGTTTGCGGCCCTTTTCAATTTGGCCTTGGCAGGGAGCAGGGGAGCGGGGCTGCAGTGGGGCAGGGGGATAGACAGATAGCAAAGGGCTGAGAGTCCTGACGCAGGCAAATATTGTCCTTGCACAGTCATAGCATCTTTGACAGTCGTAGTCGCAGTCGCATTCGCAGTCCAACATTTCAGGGCTGCTTTCCTTTGTTGCTTTTTCTTTTCAAGTCTTTATTTTTTCTTCCTTTTTCATGTTTGTTTTCTTGGGTGGGAAAATATAGCAGCCTCTCCCTCAGATTTTTTCCAAGTATTTTTGTCACGAATTCAATAAATGATTTTTAAGCAGGTTTTTATTACTTTTGCTTGCTGCTGCTGCGGCACACGGGGTTTTTAGGCATTGAAATTTGCATGATTTTTTTTTACATACTCTTTATGTTATATTAATTAAAGGAATCATATATATTTTTACAGCTTTTTATATAGTTAAAAGCACTGAGAAGTATTACTTTTGAGCTATTAAACATATTGAAAAATAAAAAATAAAATAAAATTGCTTTTAATATACAATTTCTTTTAGTATACTTACCAGTCGTAAGGACTTTTATTTTGAAAAATGTCTCTGTTATTTATTGGTTAGCTTGGGATTCAAGTGTCCGGAATGGCGCAAAAATGGGTAACCGTATGGGAAGAAGAAAATGGCTAAAATCGTCATTTTCCAAGAGAGTTGTTCTGCAAATGCGTGTGCATGACTCATATATAAAAGCGTCGGGAATTGTTAGGGAAAAAAAATAAATATATATATATATATATGTATATACAAAAAACAGGACACAACCAAAGACTGCTCACTTCATACAAGAAAATGCACTTTACTAATGAATTGAATTGTCTTCTTACAGTCCGAGTGTTGGCCTTTGGTTGGGGTTTTCACCATAATTTTGGTTAGTTTGTTTCAATGCCGTTTCTTTGGATGTTTATGAAGAGAGGGTATTGGGTATAGGTAATAAAATTACAAATTTACAATTGATAGTTGCAAATAAATTGATTTAAAATATTTATTTTTGAAGAGAAAATCTTTTTTGAATTAAATTCAAGGCTTAGTATATTTAAGAATAGAATTAAGATAATACAAAGAACATAGCACAAATATTAAAGTAATATAATATAATTATTTAAAATAAAATATAAATCTGATTTTTTCATGATTTTATATATCTTTCTCATGTCATTAAACTGATTCGAAATTTTTTTGGTATTTTTTTTTAGATAATACATTTTTTTATTCTTTTAAAAAGAACTTAGAACTAAGATTCAAAATTCAATTAAATATTTAGTTTCAAAAAATATTACTTTATTATATTTTTAGGGTATTTAATTCTTCGACTTCAGTTTATTTCCTCTTGTTATTCCCCTTGTGTTTGGTCAAAGTTATGTTTGTTTTTCTCCCCTTTTCCAGTTTGGCGTCAATTTGGAATTGTTTCGGCTGCCAGTTTAATTGTAATTACCAATGAAAGCTTGACTTGACTTCCCCCCTCCCCCTCCACTGCCTTGTCGTTATTTTTTGCGTATTTTAAGTTGAACTTTAAGATCTTTTTGGTGCTTTGTTGCAACTGCTAAATGCGCATACGTTTTGGCTCCATCAATAAATCATTGAGCAGACAGCGTTAAAAGCACTCTGTGCCCGTGTGTAGTGTGTGTGTGTGTGGCAGCCGCAAGTCGCAGACCCTCCCCAGCCGCGGCTTGGATATGGATATGGATATATAGATAGATATAGACGGCACGGCATATCAATATTCCGCATAGACGGATTGTATTTTCAATATTTGCGCAGCGGCAAGAAGAATGAGCCGGAGAATAAACTCCAGTGGCGCACGGAAGTGTGGAAGTGCAGCCGAGGGGGGGGGATAGCCAGTGACAGGACAGCATTCTGCTTGTATGACACTGCATAATATTAAAAGAATATTAACAAATTAAATGATAATTAATTATTAATTGCATAGAAATCAATTAGGTTTTTATTTTAACAAACATATTTAAGTGGGCTTAATACATTTTTTACTTATAAATAAATTAGATACATAAATATAATATAAATAAAGTAAGGCTCTAGGCCATTTAATATTGTAAATTCTTAATTTTTAAAGTTGTTTTTTTATGCTCAAAAGTAAAAAAAGGATTCAATCAGCACCAGCGCACTTTTCGTTTGCTTGACACTTATAATTCCCAAGTTCAATTTTAGCGTTACCTTATTAATAAAAAAATTAAACGTTAAAAGACACAGAATGTAATATTTATTAATCAAAATACTTAAATTCTCCATCCTTAATATTCAATAATCATGATTTAAAAAGTATTCGGTTGTAGTTTTTTGATAATAAATTTAGTATGTATTTTTGGTTCATGTTCCTTTAATTAATATAATTACTTTGATTATTTTGATCTATGTTCAGTTTAAATTCTATCATTTATTTGTACCTTTATAAATAATACCTGTTTTATTATTCAACTTTCCCTTCCATGTCACACAAGCATAAGCTGTGAGTTATTCGCTGTGGAAAAGGGCGCGGAAAATGCTGGGCTTTCCAGGGGGTTAAGGGGGGGGGGGGGGGGGGGGAAGGGGGTAAGGGGGTACTATCGACAGCGGCCTTTGTTGGTTTTGTATTGCAATGATTTAGCAGTTTTTCGTCTGTGTTTACGCTGTGGATAAGGTTTGACGGCGTCGATTGTCGTGAGCTCTCTCTTGTTGTTCGCCGGCAGAGAGCCCCCCTTTTCGGTTGCATAAGAAATCAGAAAATTGTTGTGTTTTAATCGAACCCCCCCTTTTTTTTGT